>CM052272.1:3897165-4117381 GCA_028455795.1 Lasioglossum marginatum
CGATTCCCTTTAGAAGATGTTTCTGTTCGAAGGGATTCTTCAGCAACCGTGATTCAATGAGTTCCGATACGTGTATCATTTCTGAAGTACTATCGGTACGCGCCGCTTTCTCTATGAACGGCGCTTAAAGTAGCTTAAAGCCGTACCGGAGCTCATCGCTGACCAATTTAACCGCATTACGGAAAGCAATATTTCACGAGTCATTGGAGTTCGAGAGGCCATCGATGGGAAGCGTCTTTCGATGTATCTATAAGTGAACCTGCAGCTCTGGATCTTTTATATCGATTGAAATTGTAGAAAAATGATGTGTGCCTTTAAATGCAGACGGGGCTCATGGACTTTTTCCTCTGTAAGTTTTCTCATATAAAGATTGGTGGTATTGAACATCGGGGAATTTGCTAATACATTGAGCGTAAAAGTCTCAACGTACACAGAATTGATGATGCATGAAGCTATCGGCGTAGATATCGTAGAAAGACCTAAAGCAATTGTTTTATCATATCGGATCTTGCAAGTGATGAATATTATCTTGAACGTCGTTTTAATTATTGTAAAGGAGTACATTGTAATTAATTTTAAAGGGATAATGTTTCCCTTTGAAGGGATAAGGGAAAAGTAATTGTTAGGATACTTTCCAAATGTGTCTTGGTATTCACTAAACGATGGGTATAAAAGGTTTCTAGATTTACACATCTACCTTCAAGGCCAAAGCTAATTTTGCGGTACCTTTCTTACATCAATCTCCAGCAAACCGAGGGTGTAAAACCTCGCTATAATACTCGCGAGTAGGGTTGCCATACATCCGGTTTTCCCCGGATTTGTCTTACTTTTTAGTATGTCCGAACCGAACTGATGAAGATCGCGTGCTGCATTCCAACCATTCTCGAAGTAGAGCATAATATGGCGAATATGGATATGATTTTCGATACGCATTTACACTAACTGAAAAAACAGGATTATTTTTATGAAAAAAAATGTTTAAAAACGCAAATTTTTAAAGAAGAAAAAGCCGCAATAATTATGCACCGACCTATTAGATGGCAACCCTAGTCGCGACCTATAATTTTTGTACATCCTGTGTATCACAGTACACGACGTGTATATTTTCTACGTTTAAATATAAGAAAATTGAATTCATTATTTCGTACCACACTGTATCAAGTACGACTATCTCGAATATAAAGTTAGGATACCGGCGAGAATTATGCGTGTGCTAAAGTGCTAACAAATGCGACATATCTCCACGAAGCTCCGTCGTTTCTTGTAACTGACCTTCGTGCGAGGGTAATTGCGGCGAGATTAAAGTAATTGATTCGACGTCGATCGCACGAATAGGCCGCGTCCGCGTAATGACTAGGGTTTCTTGCGTGCTGAGAAGTCGAGCCAGGAGTTTCTCGGTGATCGGGATATCGTGATCGGCCGGGTCGTCGTTCGACGAGGAGAGGAATCGTGCGGCGTCCCTTAATTTCGCTGGCTCGCGTGCATCCACGGACCGCAACCTGCCCTAAATTCCGAGGTTTCGTGGAGAGACAACCGTGAGCGGACAACAGTGACGCGCCGGAGGATCTGTGAACGTGGCAGGATTTTCCGTAACGTCCGCGCATCACTGTTAAGCGAGACGAGTTCCTCCGGAATAAGAGATAAAACGGGGCGGGAGGAAAAGGAGCGACGGCAATGAGGGATCCTTTAGAGTGGTCTTTACGGACGGACGGGCGGTTGACGAGAGACCGTGCAAATTTTTTTAACGACGCCTAAAGCCTCGGAAAACCGAGTAACCGACGCGATTATGAAAATTTTCTTTGACAAATACTGTCTTGCCTCTCACCCTTATCCGCCCGCTCGTGCATTTTTAACCGTGGTGGGTATAATTATGTCGTATCCGAGCGGAAAACTCGACGTGGCTCCGCCGACATCAAACGGAATTTCCTCGTTCGAGTGAAAAACCGATGGCGGGATCTCCTTGACGACCAGCGAATTCGCGCGCGAAATGTTGGAAAACTTCGGCTTTCAATAGATGCGACACTTTTCTGCAAGAGTAATCGGTGATTTATCACCGTTGAAAAATGTTTAATCTCTTGCTCGATGAACGAGAAACTTGATTAGGCACTTTTGTCTAAGTAATGGTAACCTGACTTCAGCTGTATGCAATTTTATCTTTACTATTATCGTTGTACAGAGTGTCCCGAAAAATGTTGTATTTCCTTAATGCTTAAATATTGATTACAAACGAATCAAATATGATTTCATTTAAAAAGAGAGGCGTAACATTCATATTTGATATATTTTGTTTAAAATCTTCATCACGAGTGTAACTCGTTAAAATACGGCAAGGAATTAAATAGAATGCCATATTTTTGTTTTGATATTGTGAAAGTACAGAAAAAGACAAGTTCAGCACACATCTTGAAATCCAAGATGATCCTTGCCAAAATGAACAGCTTTTGAAACAGTCTAAAATCGATATCTTCCCAAAGGTCCCCAAACCTATCAAGAACACCCATGGATATACAAGTAAAGTTTTTTGCCAATATCTCTAAAGCCGATCGTCAAAATCTTTGAAAGGTAATGTTGCTCAGAATGGCGACCTTAACAACATATTTAAAGTTCATTGAAATCGGAGAGGAGGTGGCACATCGACAAGTTTACCCGCTACTAATTATAACTAGACTGCGGATCTTTACGCAAAATAAAAATTGTTTACATCAATTACAAAGGACAGGAGCTAAATAGAAGCGATATTCTTTTCTCTATAATTTTAATAAGCTGAGCCTAATAAATTAATGTTCTCAAATTCTTTTAATTTGTAATAAATAAATAATCCGCAGTCTAATTATAACTAGAGCCTCGGGAAGGGCTAGATATTAGAATAATACAAACACTCTAGAAGTCGTAGATAGAAGAACAGAAAACATTCCCCTGCGACAGGAAAGGTTTACAGGCCGAATTAAAGAATCCGGTTGGCTTTAAGGTGTTTAATTAATGAAGTAAAATTGGAGCTACCGCAAACAACTTCAGTCAAAGTTCGATACAAATGATTGCTGACGAGATTAGTGCTACAATTTCTTTAACTGAGATCGCGTGAGTGAAACGTGAACGGCGGAAACGTGTTCGTTTGTGCAAAACGTGAAGATTAAATGGAAGGCACGTTAGATTTTTCCGTTGACTGGCGTGGTAACGGCCAATCTGGATTAGGACGTACGATTTTAACCTTTTCGCTTCGAGCGTCGACTATAGTCGGTATCCACGCGATGACCCGTACCGCCGAATATAGTCGACATTCACGCGATGACCTGTACCCCCAACTATAATCAACGCTCGGAAAAAAATTAATTTTGCATCTGTATTCGACATGATAGTTCTACGTTGCTCTTCCTCAAGGCAAATTTTCAAGTCATTGGCAGTGCAAAGGAGCGCACTCTTCTTCCCACGAAGGACCCACACAAGCTGGACGCTAAGTGTTTCGGTACCTAATAGTGTTACGAAAACTGTCTGAGCCATTCAGAGTGTTAGGTCATTCCATAAGTTCGTGCCGTTTTAAGTATTTTCAGAACATCTGACATCTCCTCAACTGATAAACTTCGTGATTTCTGTACAAGGTCTCGAATTTTATCTTCGTCTGTCTGAGGAGGACGCCCGTAACGTTCCTCGTCTTCTAAACAAAAATTCCTACCTTTAAAACGTTGAAACCACTTCCTACAAGTACAAGATGAAAGCGGACTTTCTCCGTAAACAGCACATATGTTGTTCGTGGCGATTGTTACTGAACTTCCCTTCCGAAATTCATATAACATGAGATATCGGAAATGGATACGCATTTCGCTTATGATTTTTCACATTCTTTTGTTCTCAAATCTAAACGACCCTGTACCTCAGGCAAGATCATAGTCTGATGAAATTCAATTACAAAGTTTGCCTTAATGCTACCGCTATGCTAAATATTGATCAGCAAACAGTTTCGCTGATTGCCCAGTTTTATTTCGCGCTGGGTCGTTAGAGACGTCGACGATATTGCGCGAAACGATACCGTTAGTCGGGGAAGATTGTCGTTTTTATCTTCCGATCGCGGAAACAACCATGGAGACATTTTCTTCCCCGCTAATGCGAGTACTCAGGGTTGGTAGTGTCCGCACAGGGACTCGTTCGTTCGCGGACGACGACGGGAAGACGGGAAGACGGGGAGACGGGAAAAGAATCGCATAACGGCTCATCGGGGGCTTTTTAGGAGATCGTGGAGCATCCCAGAGATATCAGTGCGGGTTTATCATGAACAATACGATATAAAGCACGTCGAACTGCTCGCAATAAATTCGTACGGAGCTCCGAGATATTTCATAAGGGAGGAATCCATCAATAACGCTGGCTCGGTGGCTGAGTGCGTGCGTGTGCGTGTGTGTGATCCACACCAATGGAAAGACGGCAGTGAGGTGGTTGGTGATGGGTGCCACAGGAAAAGCCCGCAGTTCGCAGCAATAAATAATGCGATAAAACACGACTCTGCCGGAGGGGGCGGCAGAATTTCGTTGAGATGTTCTCGGCACCCCTTCACCACCTCGAGCCCTCCACCCTCTTTGAAGTTCCGCCTTACCTACGTAGGTATTTCCGGCTTTCGTCGCTTCCTACATCAGCCGGGAGAAGCCACTTTGTCGACGGTGACCTGTCTCCTCTACCCCAGACAAACTCGATTATGCTCGTGAGTATGTCATAAATGAATTTCATCGGTAAGACAATATTCCTCGGTTTATGTAATTTACAGTGAACCCTCCCTCTTCATCGACCACCGTGATTTCGGCCCTGATATGCGACCCGGTTATTTTACGGGCCTCGCTCGGTGTACGCTTTTTATTAACCGGAAGAGACACTCTTTCTCAGCAGGAATTTCATTTTACCAGTGGCTGTAATGAACACGCTGATCCGATAGACCATCCTCCAACAGGGATATACAGTGGTCAATCGTGTTTGAACTTTGCGATATGAAATTAAGAGGAGAGTTTGACAATGCTGCCCAGCATAAGGACTTCTCATATGTCCATTTCCTCTTTCAACAATTTTTATTTACGCAGAAAACAATTGGCCGTCGTGATAAATCCGGAAGTTTTCCTTATATGTGGGGCGTAATTAATGGTAAAGGTAAATGGCAGCATCACAACGCCAAAGAGACCCAGGAAATGGACAAGGAGGAGGTGAACCTACAGCGGGTTCAGAAGATCGTGGCAGCTAGTGAAGGCTACATCGAGTAATTCCATTCTTCGTACTATTGGTGAAAGAATATACAGGGTGAGCCATGTGACCAGTTTATCCAGTAGTCATTCTAAAAGAATTCTTAAAAATCACATGTTTTCACTGTCGTTACACGAGAAGCGGTCCTTAAACTGGCACACAATCAGTTAACAATAACTTAGCGTTATTTATGGCCTCGAGGTCATAATGTATTAGGTCGTTGAATTTGTCTTGGCGTCAGCTATAACATTAGGTAATAAAAAATGCATTTTAACATCAAAATGATTTCTAATTTTGAATGCGTGATAATGAAGTGCTTCCACGTGGGGCTGGAAAAATATTCTTGCATGTAAGTTATGTTGAACTAATGTAATTAATTATTTTAATACTAAATATGTAGATCACAAAACTTTTTAATAAGTAAATATAAATATTAATTTTCATCGCGATGGTATACCGCACGTAAAGAAGATGAAATTTCTCAAAAAGTGCAAAGAAGTTGTAACCTTTACTTTTTCAGCATTAAAGTTAGATAAATTCTCGACATTTTGCAGCAAAGAAATTGTCTGGGACACACTGCAAATATAACTAAAACCTTGGGAATGTATACAAATTTTGTTATTTTCTCAAGGTAACAAAAAAGTTCACTATAACTAAATGTCACAATATTTTCTAACTACTAGACGATCAAGCCATATTAATGTGGATGGCACATATTGTCGCGTACTTATAAAAATCTAATTGTTAGAACATCTATTTTTCACTCTATGTATAATTCAACTCAATGGCAATGACCAATTTTGAACTCAAATGACACCGAACAGCTAAGTTTAACATCATTATTTTGTAATGATTCTACAAGAGCATATTCCTAACTATTGTATAATTTACTGACGGATAATCAGGAATTCTTGAATTTCCATATTCCGAGTTCCTGCCAGGGGATCGCGACCGCACAGTGTGGCGCTCGGAAAACTGTAGAATGACCAGTTCCAAAGAAGATTTGCGACTAGGGAGAACCGTGCACCGAGTAGCCGCAACGAGTCAGTCTGGTAACGGGATCCCATCGCGTGGGGCTGTCCGCCGCCAATCAGTCAGATTATGCTGAAACCGGGGAGCACGATACGTACGTTATCAGCGGGTACATAGGGCATGGTCGATGGGTATGAGCCGGTCATGTACATGTATACGCGGTTTAGTACAAGCGAGCCAGGGACTCTCGGTGGATGGACGCATCGCATCGCATCGGTTAGAATGCCGGTCGGATGGTCACTCCCGGTACACGCGTCGTAAAGTGACGATCAGATCCGGATGCAGGAAATTGGTCGGATTCGCGAGCAATGGGCCGTGCTGATACCGGTCCAGGGCTGTACGGTGTCCGCCGCGGATATCGGGCCGAAGTGTTGCTGCACAATATGACCGTTTCACGGACGTTCCCCTGTACTCCCGGCGCGAGACCCACCGTGTTATTCGTGATCCCGCCGCGCGCCGCGTCGAAATGGCCGACCGCATTTCGACGTTCTGTTTACGGAGAATCGCCGCTGTCTCGTGAACGCGGCTCGGTCCTTTGATCCTCGTGGATACCAGACATCGATACGCCCCCGCGCGGACCGACGCGACGCGAGATTTAGCTTGATTTCAGTTTATTTGACCGCATAGGATCCCGACTGTGCTCCCGAATCGATAGAAGTCTCATCATGGGGATTTTCCTGGATAGAGGAAGGAAAATGGGTTCCGGATATGTAAACCTGTTTTTCCTTTCTTTAGTCGTTTCAGAAGATATCTGCTTTTTAGGAGCCTGAAGACAGGCAATCTCTGTCTTCTTTTCGCTTAAAGAAGCAAATATTATATTGCTTGCGTGCGTGCAAAATTTGGCTATGGAATCATCAAATACGTTTGCAGCACTAGAGATCGAATCTGGGCTCTACTACAAACCGTGTTTGTAGAGAAATTGTTTTTAGAATGAAGAGAAAGATATTTTGTATCGTTAAATTTGTCTTTTCGATGGTTGTAGTACTGCATCAAAAAAATATGCGGTGTCTAGAAAAAAACTCAAGGTTACCTTGATATTTTCGAAAATATAAGATACCTACGCAAAAATAAAAATACATTCATCAGATTATTACTATTATTCTGGGCACTTTAAGTTACTGCGACTTACTTTAGACACTTTTATTTAGGATTCATTGTAATTGTACATAAATGATTAAAACGGAGCGACTTGCAGTCAGGAATTATACAATATATTGAATATACGAGTAAAATTCGGTACTTTATTAACAAATAAAAAGATACCGAACATATTTATATTACGACCTAATATGTTTCGTGCTAACACAATGTACTAAGATGTTCCAGAATTATTTGTAGGTACATACATCAGCCAACTGAAGAATTAGGGTAGCTGATAAAATAGATGAACAATATAACAGCAGAGTTAGAAGGAGGAGTAGAAACAAGATCGTTGGCAGAGCGATCAAGGCTGTATCGGGACAATAACGAACGCCGCGTCGCGGTCTCAAAGTTGCGACGAGAGCATGATTTAACAAAGTTCTTCAGGGTGGGCCAATATCGCGCCATTAACCGTAGATAACCCAGCAGCTAGAGCTCCGGCCAATATTGAATGGTCTGTATAGGTAGTTTGCCGGAGGGGGTTGGTGGTTGGGAGTACGTGGTGGCGACGCGGGGGTGATTGTGCATTAGTGGCACTATTGTGCCAGCCTCCCCTCAAATCCATATTACTCGTGTAGTAGTCAGTCAGTGTCCGTTGCTCTCTGCACATCCGTTCGTTTGGAACTACGTGTTCGAGTTGTGTATAGAGATCCGCCCCGGTTGTCGGTGTGCTCTATATGCAAACCGCCGCGTAATGAGTCCGTCAACCCCGTAACGTCGTTTGCCGCTATCCTTGCACTTAGGCGGCGGCGCTCCAGCCATTTTCCACCGAATCCACCGGGCTGGCTCCGTCTCGAATGCAAATCCGTTCTCCTGCAAACCGATCGTGCCAATGTAAATTCGCTCGCGGCTGCGATTATCGCGATTCTGTTCGGCTTCCGACTCGAACGACCTAGTCTACCTCGGCTCTTCAAGTATTCTCCGGCTTCCCTTCTTCGTACGGATCATTTGGGAACCGAAGAATCGAACTAGACTCACGCCAATCGTCGTTAGCGCAACGACAAAATTATTTCTATTCTGTTTATGATAAGGGACTGAATGAAATTTTTCGAGTAAGAGTACATGTAACATCATACTTGCCCAATATCGCCTCGCGGAAACTAGAGAGCCACTGTATCACATTACTGTATTTGCACGCTTGTTGATCAATAGTAATCGATACCGACGTTTGCATTCACACCGTAATAGAAACGTTCGTTCTGTAATGTGTAAGTATCAGTAGAACGTTTATACGTCGAGCTTGACAGTAAAATGAATTGCCTATGGCCTATACACATACATATGTGGTATAGACGTATGGTCACTTTTGAACCATTTCTTATGCATGGTTAAAAAGATTTTTAACCAATTTTACGACAAAATTTTAACATGATTTATACAGGATCCAGTTTGTTTATCGGGATAAACGAAATAATTCCACAAAATTTTACAAAATGAATACACTCAAGTTAATTATAATCTCCACTTGAAGATCCACTTGCATGCAAAATTTCACGTCCTGTAGTAAACTAACTGTTCTAACTTGTCAAACAAATCCAAATCGTATGGTCCAATATTAAAAAAGTGATCTTGAAAATGCCCAAATCTAATGACGCTAGTGACTGTAATTCAGTACAATCACATTCCTATGAACTCTAAATGTCGTATAACACAACCTTGAGCAAATCACAGTCGGTTAACACGTTGACTGCCACGGTACTTTTCAGGATTCCGGTGTAAAAAGCCAATTTAATTGAAAATCATATAAAAACTACGAGATAACTCGTAGTTGGCGTCCTAGGCAATAACGCAAACTACGAGTTATCTCGTAGTTGGCAGTCAATGTGTTAAGCGGGTTGCGCAAAGTGTGCCAGCAGACGCAGTGAAAAGATTGTTTTCCACTTGCAGCTTCCGCCTTCGCATCGAGAGAAAACATTTTCATTAGGCGCAACACAACCGATGCAGCTATTATTCAAGAGAATTCGGTGAAAGCGACATCGGCGTCGGTGTCCACGGCAACGGGGCTCACTCGGTTCGGCGTCTTGCTCGGTTGGTCGGGTGGGATCTCGATTAATGCCGGTTATTAGCGAGCTGTCATCCAGTCGTCGTAAGGATCGCGCGTCGCGGCCCGCTTCAACAATGCCTCGTCAACGTGCGAAACGAGATGACACGACCGGGCGCGTGTGATAATTATTCCCGCGGCCGTGCGCGCTCCTATCAGAGCCGGGGGATTGTTCGCGTGCATTCGTACAAACGCGCGACAGTTTCACCCACGCTCATCGGCATGGCACACCGACGGGTCTGTATTACTGCTGCAAGCTGGTTAGCCGGCATCAGTCGACGTCGCCGGCGTAATGTTTGGCATAGCTTGTCGCAATATGTTACACACCATCCGACGAGCGTCCCACCCCCGTCCACCATCGAATCGGGTTACTGCAAGTATCTTCTCCCCGGCCCGACCCGGCCCGACCCGGCCCGACCCGGCCCAGGCTACTGCACGCAATCACTGTGACCAACGACGTCCCCGTTCCTCGGCGTCCGGCTGTATCCCGCGTAATTACAAAGCGCGAAATAATTCAGGAGAACCGAGAACCTGACGGGAGAGCAACCGTGCAACGAGCTCTGGGGGAGGAACAAGCGCGACCGGCATCGCTTCAGATTCTTCGCGGAAATGTTCCTTCCTGTCAGCCGGGGGAATCTTTTTTTCATGGAATAAACAAACCGGGCCCGTGCGGAGGGTGAGACGCAAGCTCCCGTTACTTTTCAAGGCATGCCCGTGTTTGTCGAGGATGAAGATACACGCTGCGTGGGAATAAATATACTATTTGTATAGATGAGGGAAATGTGTTCGCATTGTGCCCCCCTAATCATGGCTCTCGCATTCCCGGGCGTCGTTCAGAAAATTGGTTCCTCTATGAAGGAAGAGCCAAGCACCTCCTGTCAACTGATACAGAAATTACTTTGGTTCAATTTGAATATGTGTACTTACACATTCTCAGCGATTATAAATGCCATTGCTACCTTGGAACATTTTACCTTTGTTAACTTATTGGTTTAAATAGTAAACAGGGTTATTATAGAGCGGCGGATCTAGACATGGGCTGCAGCCCAGAGTCCCCTTCGGGGTCAAAAAAATAAAAACAATTTAAATTAACAACTTAAATCTCTATTGCATTTCGTTCCCAATTGGGGACTTAAATTTCAAATGTTCTATAGTAAATTAAGTAGACAATACTGAAGACTCTGAGCATGTTGGTTCCAAGTGGGAACATTGCGATTTTGTACCTGCATATGCATAAAGTTCTCATACAGGAACAGTCATAAAATGCAATAAATAACATTTTCTAATAAAATTTTATTATTTATTTCATGACCATACTCATTTTTAAGTAGACTAACAACCACATATATTTTTTTCAACTCATCATAAAAATGCATGCAATAGAGGGTTAAAAAAAAATAAATCGGACGAAAATTGTTAGTACTTGGTTTAATTTGGGTTAATTGAGTAGGCCCCCAAATAGTGTTGGCCCAGGGCCCTAAAATTAACGGTCTGCCGCTGTTGCTGTAGTATAAGATAGAAACAATGTGTATTAAAATAATTAATTAATTAAATTAATAAAAATTAATTGTAGGTAATAGTTTTATCCACATTAGCTTGCAATTACAGATTACTAAGTTTCCCATTGATCACAATTGTATGAAAGTGATAGAAATGTAACAATTAGACGAACATTATCGAAGGGGCGGAACCCTTTCAATAAAATTGTTTGGCAGGTCTAGTCACGATAACCACGTGTTAGAAATGGGCGTTGATGATTCGTTATTCACGCGGACGTACACAAAATTCGTTTCATCGTCGCACGGTGTTCCGCGGTGTCGAACCCCGGCCAGGACACAAATATGCGTGAATACATTAGCGCGGAGTGGCCGAACAGCATCAGTCGGCGTCACTGGCCTAATGTTCTGCATAGCTTGTCGCAATATGTTACACGGCATCGAGCAGTCAGCCACCTCACCCTGTGCCAGTATCGAATCGGGTTAGCAGCGGTATCTCCGCGGCCCGTGTCTCCACCGAACTGCACACCCGATACGACGGGATGGGTTACGTCGTTGCCCCCCTGCCCCCTTGTTTAGAGGCGGCGTGGCCGGCTGTCAGCGTATGCTAATCGCGGTAATAGGGCGTACGTTGTACCCAGTGCCTCGCCGAGTCTCTGCTAATATTTCGAAATAACATTGATTCGGCCGCGCCCGTGGCTAATCGCGGCGGGTGACGCTCGAACATCTCTCCAGTACGGTGTGGCAGTGCTTTGCTGACTAAGGGGGCACAGGGATTTCGGCATTGTCCATTACGCGCTGTCACAATTATGCTCGCCGTTCCGCCGGTAACAATGAGAAAACGTGTAGAACTATGTATGTCGACCCTGTCGGCTACCGGCTATTAGAAAGTGAATGCGCCTGGAGGGGAATACCTGCGGAACCCCTGCAATTGGGACCCCCCTCCCTGATTCACTGTAATTTCGTCGCGTCGTTGTTGATCTTGGATTAAGCGGACCAACGAGGGAAACGATGGGCCGGCCTGCTACTTCGCCGAGTAAGATCTGGCAATTAAAGAATGTACTTAAAATACCCTCCCTTTCTCCGTTGTTCAAGCAAACCAACTACGAGCTTAAAATTATGGAGATTCAAATTTTCATAATAAGCAATATAGAAATAACTGCGGTATACATAGGTTGAATATACAGGGTGTCCCATTTTAAATTCCCAGGGAAAAAATTTTTCGGAAGTTTATGATAGTATGCTGTTATTTATTCGACCTTCAGATAACCTTGAGAAGGCCTACAAAGATCAACTTTAAATTTTTTAATTGAAGAAGTACCTTGAGCTACTGAATGTTCGAATTCTCGATCATTTATGTACTTCGTTGTGTAAGTTCATTCGCCTTCGAATAAACTGTAAAACCAGCTGTGACCCAACAACTTTGAGAGTTTATATCGCGGGAATGGCTTATGCTAAAATTACGTTCAGGTGCTTCGTTCAATGCTTCGAGAACGTCTCGATGCTATACGTTTTTTCTGTCGGTGACCTTGAATGACCTTGAGTAATTATAGTTACTGAATTCGTAATGAAAGGGACTATCATTTTAAACATCTGTTTAAAAAAGGGTGGTTCCATTTTAAAAAATGAAGGTGACCTTGATATCTAAAGAAAACAAACATTTTTTAGTGTCGTGTGAGCCCCATTTTACCATTCAACTTTGTCCTCAAGACATTTAATGTATATTTGAAAACAACAAAGATATTTGAGGTGATAACGTTAGGTGATTCAGCCTGTATAATAGAAAATATAGGTTCAAACTTAAAAATTAAAAGTTGACCTTTATTGACCTTTCCGAGGTCGTTGCAAGGTCGATTAAATAACAGCTTACTGCTGATCACCTATTTATTATTTTTATAACATACTTTGCTCCTTGGTGACAAGTTGACATAATAATGAAGACCTTATTAATATTATGGTCAAATTGATAGCCAAAAGAAGTTGTTTACTGATATGAAAAGATAAAACTTCGACGTATTTCAACATAAAATAGCTCGTTTTTACATTCACTGGAACGAAATGTTATAAAGTGATACAGAAGGCGGACACAGATTAACAACTTCCTATGTTTTCGGAATACCGTGAAACTGGATGTCTATCCTTGGAAAACTGCTATAAAATATATTACAGGTTCAAATGTATAATTTACCTGTTGGTGGCCCACTCAAACAAACTAATCTAAACAAAGAATCATTGGCTTAATAAATCCCGCAACTCTGCAATCGAAAGTGAAATGCAAATGTGGCTTGAGGCAACCATGTTCTGCCGATGTTATGCGAAGTAAGTCGATCGCCGGGGACTGTAATCGTAATATCCGCAATTGACTGGCACACGGGCGAAGCGGAGGAACGAAACAAGGGTGGCTGCCAATTCGAGTATTTTTAAAAGCTTGCTCCCTAATCTGCCGGCGTGTTATTGGTTGAGTCTGAAACTGGGGTACGGGGACGCATTAGCGCGACGTCTCGCGCGATACATATAGGTCCCTGGGTGGTTGGTTGGCTACGGTGCTGGCGAAGATATTATAAATTCCGAGTCAAATGTAGCGTATTGTAATTTCGCCGAGATATCACTTAATGCAATCTATACAATTTGCTCCCGGAAAAATTGCCGGAGGTTTTTCCGGAGTGAGTTCGGAGTTTGCTCTGCCCCCATCTCCCAGCACCACCATCGTATCCGCTCTGCGGGAATTGTTTCTGCCTGAATTGAGATAAATGGCGGCGATAAGATCGCGGGCCGGATTCACGTTAAAAATCTATAACCCACGAAGCACGCGAGACGCCGTCGCGATAAGAAGTAATTCAGGAAGATTCTCAGGAAACGAGTACTCGAAATTTCAATTTATTTTACGATGGAGCGTAGACGCAGACGCCGCGCTGCGGCGTGGTTCGCGAACCGCTGCCCTTGCCAGTGCACGAAGTGGAGCACGAGAGACGCACGGCCACGTGAAATTAAAAATCCTACCCTCTCCGGCCGCCCGACAAAAGAAGATGCTCCACTCGGTCGGCACCGAGAATACAGGATTACCGTCTTCCTCCTCGTCTTGGTCCTGAGAAGAAAAAATAAATACCCTGGAGCGCGAGCAGAAAAATAAGCCCTTAAAGAGGCTGATGAATTTTAAATCAGCCTACGCATTGAAATCAGGAAAACGTCTCCATTGCCAGAGGACTTTCAAACTCCCCCTCCAACTACTCCGGTCTACGTACGACCTATCCTCCACCCTCTCAGTTCTCCTGTCGTTCCGTCCTCTTACTTTCAGTTTTCATCTCTTAATAATACAGAGGCACTAATACCCTGATCACATATTCCCCGGGATGAAAGGTAAATCTTGCGCTCCGGGCGGGTTATAAGGAGCACATTAATTCCATTAGAAAAGGCGTTTGTAGCCTCCATCCTCCTCCTCCTCCTCCTCCTCCTCCTCCTCTCTGCCGCGTTTTTGAAGGACAAGTTCGCTCGTCGAGTCCCCCGCCCCCTCGACGGTCTACCAACCCCGTTCCCATGTTTCTTTCTCGAGGCATGGAATCCGTTTACGACCTCGCATTCGTTAGCACAATCGCAGGGCGCGTTCTTAAATCGACGCTCGCACCGGTGCTTTACGGCTAATCTACCCTCCCGCTGGATTCAAAGAGATCTATTGTCCGCGGCCGGCTTTGATTTCGCGAACGATCGCGCGAACCGCGAAAGGGCGAGAACGCTCGGCCGCGTTTTCTCCTCGAACGAAGAGGATCAGGCACGCCGTTTTACGACGGGACACTGCTAATCCCATGATGGAATATTCAGCAACAGCTCGCTATGACCGCGCTACCCGCTATCAGGCTTCGTAAAAGTTACTATCGCGCCCGGCGGAACAACAGGATTCAAGCTGCGCGGATCCTCGCACGTTACACCAATCTCTGCCTTGTAATTTTTCAGCACAGTGCATAGTGAAGTCTTTGGCCCGAAAAATCGAAAAAAAGTCGATTTCAAAATTTTGCGTAAGCCGTACAATTTTTACTGTCTGATGTAGTTAAAGGTAGAAGTAGTACTCATTCTTCTATGTACTCTTCTATGTACACTACCGCTGAAAAGTATGTGGACTGAGTATGCGATATTTATACAGTATTGGAGAATTCATCTGAACAATGATCTATTAGTAGACCGCGAATTTTATGCATTTATAACAAAAATTATTATATACACTGCATAATTACACATTTCTCTAGGGATTGGACCTAAAATGTATATTTCATTTTTCTGAACAATATAAATTTTTTTGAACACTAAAACAAGAACACTTGTATTTCAAGACTATCTGTTTACATCTAGAAAAGACCTAGTTACATATACCCAATTGTTGTTGTTCTAAAAAAAGTGGTTAAAAATCACTTATTCACTGAAGTTAATAAGCCTTCCTCAAAATACGTTTCTAAACATTTTCAGTGGTGCGCATACTTTAACTATTTACTATTTCAAATTCTATTTTACTTAGCTCTGTGAACAATAAATATCATCTAATAACAATCTAATAGTCGATAAGTGTCCACATACTTTTGAGCGGTAGTGTATTCTACTTCATCAAAAGTCAAGAAATTTTACAGCACGCTTTGCGTTCTTAAACAGTCTCTGAAACAGCGTTCATTCATTAATGATTTTCAAGTGTTTTAAGGAAATTATGTAAATTCATTCATTGCAGAAGCTTTTCAAGTAGGTATACAGAGCGCTTTCAAAGAAATTTCATTTTATTATCATATAAATTAGTATAGTTATTAAAATATTTGGACACAATCAAACATTCTGTAAGTTTTATTAATATTATAAAACTTCATTGATGATTTTGTTATACTATTGAGTAATATCCGGTGCTCTTTCTGGTACCATTATATTCGATAAAGATTTGTGATCATAGTGCAAAAGGAATTAGTCCCAGATTTGATAACTTAAGTAGAAATAAGCATCAACAGTCGCAGCGTGTGTTTCTATATATATATATAGAATAAATAAATGAAATTACAGGAAAAACCTCTAAAAAAATTATTAGTACTGGTATACTACTAGTGGTATACTACTTCAGTGGAAGCATGGATTGAACTGGGTTCGAAATAAAACCGGTTTTTGACACCTGTTATCGACCGGATTAAGTTGGATTCATTCCAAATCGCTTTGTAGCGTGATAGTATCGACCAAGAACTATCAAATTACGAAAAAAAAAACTAGAAAATTCCTGGATTGAGCTGGTTTTGATACTAAACGCCTCATATGAAGGTCACAAAAAGTAGGTCATTCCATTTAAAGAAATCAAGATGATCTTGAAATATTCGAAACGCCTTCGCGCACACAGAAAGGGTTTACGTCACAATATTTCCCCCTCTATAGGGGGACGCAACTTTTGCATATATCATTTTTTCATATTATTACAAGTAACGGAAATATTCAAGGTGGACAGAGTTATTGCCCCACCCTGTAGTATATTAAATTAAAGGAATGATCGTGGATCTAGACTTCAAAGAGACAGAAGCAGACGGAAGAGAGTTCCTCGGCGAAAGGAAAGAGGAAGTCGCCGGCAGTCGATCAACATTCGAGTACCGGGAATCCGTCGCACCAACCCCTGGGAAATCGCTTTAAACCTTTTAAATTCGAAACCCCCGAAAAAGAGGCGAGTCCTCGAAGAGCATTGAACAGTGGTGGCAACACACCCCTAGGTTAGTATACACTGGTTCCTGGTTGCCGGTTCCACGGCACATAAATATATCGTGCACGGAAGAGGGAAATCTGTTTAAAATATGTTCTCTCTCTCGCCATTTCGCCATGGTCGTTTGCCACGGGGAATAGCTAAATGCTTTTTGCGAGAAGCCATTTAAATCTTTACCTTTCGTCCTGTATATCCTTCTCCCTCCGTCCGTCCATTTGTCTTTTCCTCTTTTCTCCGATTTTCCCCCGACTTTATTCCTTAGTAGCATTTATGGTTGGCCAACGGTAGCCAACAGTTCAGAATTACTTGGGATATAGTTACTGTTTTTGCTTACACATTCCCAACATAGGGCCTACGACCGCAAAGTTTCAATTTCCAATGAATATCCAATGTTACGTACGAAAACACTACATCGGCCCAACCAAAGTTTTCCAACATTTAAATATCGTCTTACATACGTTAGACACGTTGCTACAATGAAGGGTTTGTAAGTTATCCCACCTGACTTTTTGGTCTTCTTACTTATAAATATGTAGTCGTAATTTGTTACTGTTGCACAATAGTTAGCCCACGAAAGGGCTAAACTTTACCTTCGGAAACCAAAAATTTCTAACTTTTTTTATGTAATCCTTTAGATTTTGGCAAGAAGATGCTGCTCTGATTCAATCGGCCGCGCATTCGTACCTACCTACATCACCGCATTCCTGCCAGGGACATTCTCCTTATCTCACCACAATATACGTTCAATATTATAATTTGTTTGGTGAAAAATAAAGAATATTGCTTAAAACAGTTAATGTGTTCTTCTTTCTCCAGCCTGTACATGAATATTCGATAATAGAATTATCATCATACATTGACATCTTCAACAATTTTGGATAAAGAAACATATTTGAAATTAGACAAAAATGAAGTTTTGTATTATGAGAATATCATAGTAAAAAAGGTGCCCGAAAGATTTGGTGCCACCACCTTCGATATCATATTCTCCTAATAGATCTCCTAATAGAAAACTAAATTTTCGAGGTTTTCGAGAATTTTTGGGTCGTCTGGCTTGTCATTGAGTTGCATTACTGAATTTTCGAAAAATTTTCGGCCCTCTGGCTTTCCGTTGAGTTGTACTACTGAATTCTTGTGCCACCTCCTTTGGTATCATATTCTCCTAATACAAAAGTCGATGGTTCGGGGTTTCCGAAAATTTTTCGACCGTCTGGCTTGTCGTTGAGTTGCATTATTGAATTTTCGAAAAATTTTCGGATGTCTGGCTTGCCGTTGAGTTGTACTACTGAACTTCCCCACAACGGGGCAAAAAGTTCCGCTTCGTCCAACGACAAATAAATGAAAAATTATAAAAAACCTATTACAATATTTTAATTCTAAGGTTAGAATTTTAAAATATCATAAATTTAACAATAAATTACTCGTTAAAGATGAGAACATCTATACTATTTCTACGTCATTCTATATGTTTCTTCAAAATCGGAACTTATTGCCCCGGTCCCTCCTAATTGATCACGGGACTAACGTGGAAAGGGACTAACAAGGTAGATTCATGTTTATCATCAATTCTGCTTACTCAATCTAGCCTGGAAGAACTTTCAGGCTGTGCTGTGCGTCGACGATATCTTTGAAGTATCTGCAAACATTCTCGCATCGCACGGAGTGGAGGCAAACGTGGCTTAAAACGCCACTAGGAGCAGACGTTTCCTTCTTCGCCTGCTGTATCCCGACTTCCGCGCGTCGCGTCGGATCCTTTTTCCGTTTTTTCTTTCTTCCGCTCTCTCCTTCTCCATCTCTTTTTCTTGCTCGCGCGTTTTATCGAGATTGGCCGCGACCACCCGTCTGCCGTTTCTGAAGTCCCTCAGGAAATGGGGATTCGGATGCAACCGTATAACGGATTCACCGGAAAAATTCGCGAGTCTGAGGTACACGGCTCGTGTACACAACCGTTCGACCGATCCTCCGTTCTTTCTCCTCTCGACTCATCCTTGTCCGCCTATCGTCAGAGAACTCGTCTCCTTCTCGCGCGTACAAGGAACGCCACCGCGACTTCTGCATGCGGAAAAATAACACTGCCTGCTGTTTCCCGCAAATTGTAAACGTCAGTGCCCAGGGGAGCTGCGGAGAGAAGATAGCCTAGGTATTTTAGCGGGAAACGCGAGAGAGCGAAGTTTCGCTCGTTTCCAGTTATTAATCGCCTAAGCGCGATCCAACCGCTCCTCCAAGAGAGTGGATTCATGGGTACAAGGCACATTCACTTCGTTCCTTTCAAACCTGACGTTTCGCGCATTGTGTGCTTGAAGTTTTTCGATGGGACGCTTTATTGTCGCCGGTTATACGGCGCAGCCGGTTAGCACTCGGAGTGTATATTTATTCTGTTCTCCTTCAATTCAATCGTCCGCACTGAAATTTTCAAACTGTTAAAATCACAGGTTCAAAATAACAGTGATGGTATCGGTGCATGGTTTAGATATCAGTAAGGTATGGTAGGTTAGGTATCATTAAATATGAAACAAACTCAAAAAATAAAGTGATTACAAAATTCTTATACGTTCTGATTACGGATAACGATTGTGAATAGCAGATCTTTATGCAAAATAAAAATCGTATGCATTAATTGCGAGATTTAGGAACCAAATAGGAACTTATTCCTCTCTTCAATGGCTTCATTAAGTTGTAAGAAATGCATCGACACTCTTAAATTCTTGTAATCTTTTTATTGTTTGCTATTATAGTAACCATTATTTTCGACGGAAATTTAAGTTTGATTGCCGACGATCAATGTAAAATTTTTTGGTTACTGAATTAAAAATGTACTAATTGCAATAATAACATAAAATCTATAATCCATATGTTTCTTTCATATTATCAATGAATACTACTCACTCAGTAATGTTAATAGAATTAACAATGGTCTAATAAAATTGTGGTCATCGATAATGGTTATTCGTAACCAAAATATTTTAAATAAAGATATTATTTATACAATAAGTTTTAAATTTTGTCTTATAACAGTTATGGTGAATAGTTAAAACCAATAAAATCATTCAAAATATTAAAATCCTCTGAAAAAGGATTATACTGTTTCCAAAGTTCTACAAAGTATACAAACATTCTAATTTTTATCAAAAGATTACGTATATGCAAAATTCATCTTAGAGGTCATTTCATAACGAAGGAAAAATGAGGGGAAAGTTTTTTCATTGATTAAAGGATTGCTTGTAGATATAAAAAATTGAGCAAAAGTACAGTTATCTTTAATATACAGCTAATCCTCCTGTGACATGATTATGTGAAAGAATAGTGTAAATAATGCAAATCGACTTACTTAATAGGCTAATTAAATAGACTGATTTTTAAGACTTCACCAGTTTCGCTAGCATTACAGCCATCCTTCTTACAAGATTGGCGGACACACTGATACTGACAGTTTTCTAGAAGGATATAACCTACCCCAAAGATTCCCAGGACTGAGAACTGTACACTGTGCTGTGAGTCGCCGAGCCGTGAAGCCCTAAAATCAGTCAATAGACCACGTTTACTCGAGCATACGTTAAGAAAAATGGTGGCAAGCATGCGATTCTCGTGAAACGTTACATTTTCTCTGGACACAACAGGTGTCCTAATAAGGGAGTATACGCAGGCCACAGTGAGACGACGCGACGAGAGCTTGCAATGTCGTCGGAGAGGTAAATGAAAACAGAATTCATGAGGACGGTATGGAAGACTCGCTGCTGCAGAAAGGAGGCTAAGCGCCACTGTCCGTGAATTCGTTGTCGTCGGATTAATAAAAAAAAAAAGTGGTACGATCGCTTCGCGAAGACCGTTGCGACACAATTGTGCACGTCGGCCTTAATACCGTCGGAATTTTATGCGACGACGTTTCTGACGAAACCGGTTACGGCATTCCCCGATGTTTTCTTTCACGTTCCATTCTGTTCAGCATTTATCGATATAAAACACAGGTAGCGCGCGCGGCCCGGTCTCGTTTCTCACGTTCCGCGGTATTCTATCGTTATTCCTGTTGAATAACTGGCACAGCCCATACAAAGTGTCGAATAGCGTCCGATATGAATAGAGGGAGCCTCGTAAATCGGGACACTCGATACCGTGATATTTACTTTAAATCAGGAAGGCTACGGGGCTCGCGTAATGGCGTATAAAGGATCGAGTGGCGATTCGAGATCTCCCGTTTGATCTCCCTGCACGGTGCGCCGTCATCCCCGTGGAATCGAGCTACCCCGTCGGCTCCTTGTCAACAGCCATTGTAAGTAAATCGGTCACTTCGTCGCTCATAAATGAAAGGAAGAGACGAGGAAGGGCGCGTGCAGCGGTGACAGGGACACCGGCGCAGTGCGACAAGGATAAAAGAACCCTGGAACGGTACGACCACGAAGAACCGACCGTTTTGGCCTTCCCCGAAACCGATGTCCGGTCAGCACCCTTGATTCGAACGTTGCCCTCCCTGTGTACAGGACTTTTATGGCGCATAAATATCAAGAGCTCTCCATGATATCCCTACTGTATTATCAGAGATGCCTAACAGTGGCGTAGGAACTGTTATTCCGAGCAATTCTATATCGCCCGGCGCACACCTATCGCCCGAATGTCGGCGATTCGAAACACAATCCGCGCTGCATTGGAAACCCGCCAATTCTCCAGGGCTGCGCGGCGAATCGCAACTGTGCTCGCGCCGAAATTCAATCTGCTAAGGCGAAACGAGCAACCCGAGCCGACCAAAACGACTGCTTTCTGCCTAGCATACCGAAAAATTGTAATTCCTCCGGGTTAAATTGCCCGCGATAGGATTGTGATCCTGATTGTCTCCTAACTTGTACGGTAAATCCTATAACCACAAAAATATTAACAACATTGAATGGTTTCTTGAAAATGCTCGGTTCTGATCAAGTAGATATTGTTACGTCCTGAGATGGACGTTTTAAAGAGATACTATAAATTTTGAGAGTTCAGATAGTGTATAAAATGCAGTTTTAAACCTATCTGCTTTCACCGGCTTCGGTTCGAGAATTGAGGATTTCTTAAATCTAATTGGCCTTGTTTGAGGATTTGGAACGTAGAAATCGAAGTTGGGTAAACTCTTTTAAATATGATTTGATATGTTCGCTCTGAAGTTGTAGATTTCGGAGATGTGATGATGATGATGATGATGATGATGATGATGATGATGATGATGATGATGATCCGGCGGGTATGCACGCCTTTAAACTTCACCAATCAAACTTCACTATTGATTTTAAAAATGTGAGCTTTGTCGATTGAACTTTGACGACTGGACTGACTGCTCGATTTTTAATACGTGACTGAGCTCCTCTTGATGAGGAGCCATCCCTTTTATAGATCGCTCGATCCATTTTTCTGGCTTAATCTTCATAGGATGGGTGTATACTCTCAATTCTTCGTAATCATTTTTCTTCTTAATCTATCGTTTGCATTTTAACCGGATGTAGAGTCTTCGATTCCCTTTTATCGCTCTCCTGGCTAGATCGTATTGCTTTGCACATCCTGCCAGGTACTCAGTCATCAGTTTATTATTCGTCGATCTTTTGTTCATTTCTTTTGCGCAGTATCTATCTTAGTCTCCTCTGGACTATCTTCACATTTTTCAGCGATGAACAGGCCTCAACGGATATTCGCTCGCAATTTTATATTTCGAATCATCTCTTTTGTTTAATAAAATACATTTCGCTGTGTTCTTAATTTGTTCAATACAGTTTTGAATTCATAATGAGTTTAAGTTTGAAATAAATCTCATGGGTTAGCAATCCCATGTAGACAACTGCGAAATATATCTTATAGATTTTCCTTAATTCTATCGCTCGCCATGTGGTATAATATACGACAGTTCAATATTATCAACAATAGTATTTGATATTTAATTTCTCGTGCAACATTACTTGGCAAATATTAAAAGAAATTCGGGAAATATATGTTGTACATGATTGATTTATTAATTATTACTGATGGCTGAACCACCGGACGTGACAATACTAACAAGAAGATTTCGATGCATTTATAGCATTCTTAAATTTGTGAAATAGGTGTGAGAACATATTTATATTCATCAAATTTGGAACATTTCCATCCATCTTTTTTTTATTTATACCACGAAATAAATTTTTGCTGTATTCTATTTTTTATAAAATGATCCATCATGATTTATAAAACATCCTCGGAAAGTGTCCTACTCGGGGGTTGTTTTTAGGTTCAGGAATATTTCGAAGGTGTGGAGTATCATAATTTTATTCGAAGTTTTCAAGAAAATTAATTTGAACAATGTGTATAAGAAGTCATAGCCTTGCCGTGGAATTCAACTATCAGACGCGAGAGATTTCTCTTCAAAAACAGATTCAAACGAACCACCGCACCGCACAGTGGGGTATTTGGCCCGAAAAGTGGGAAAAAATACTTTAGCGTAATTTATGAGCTTAAGGTCACAATATAGTAAATGATTGAATTCGTCTTAACGTGAGCTGCAACATTATGAAATTAAAAATACATTTTGTAGATGTTTAACTACTATTCAACTTTTATTCGAAACATTTTTTCCCGAGATTATCGGAAAGTCTCGAAAAATCGTGATAAAGGAGTGCTTCCACCGAAAAGTTGGAAAAAATTACGTTTTAGTATTACAAATTTTAATGCTAAATATATAGATCACGAAACTTTTTAATAAGCAAGTATATATATTTTATGAAATTTTTAAATTTTTACGATTTAATTATCATCAGCAAACACGCCGCGACTGTTAATGCTCATTTCTACTTTTAGTTATAAATCTTCAATCTTTGTAAATCTGGGACTAATTCCTTTTGCACTATGATCACAAAACTTCATCGAATGTAATGGTACCAGAAAGAGCACCCGATATTAGTCAATAGTATAAGAAAATCGTCAATGAAGTTTTATAATATTAATAAAACTTACAGAATGATTGATTGTGTCCAAATATTAATAACTATACTAATTTAGATGATAATGAAATGAAATCTGTGTGAAAGTGCTCTGTATAACTACCCGAAAAGCTTCTGCAATGTATGCAAATTTATGCAATGTATTAAATTTCCTTAAAACACTTGAAAATCGCTAATGAATGAACGTTGTTTCAGAGACTGTTTAAGAACGCAAAGCGTGCTATAAAATCTCTTGACTTTCGTGAAGTAGGATACTTCACGGATGTACAAATAAAAGAAAGAACAATACTGAAGCCTTATTCTTTAGACTTACACCTTTAACTACGTCGGTCACCAAAAAATTTTACGACTCACGCAAAATTTTGAAACCGACTTTTTCCTGACTTTTCGGGCGAAATACCTTACTGTGCACCGCAGAGCTTTCAAACTTTGATCACTCTAATCGAAGATTGAAGGACCCTTGCCTCGAAATTCTGACAGAGCCTCGGAATCGTTGCTTAACCCATCGACAACCCTTAACGCGTTGCGATTCTGACGAGACCGATTCCTTCGAATAAAGAGAGTGGAGAGGTGAGGAGAGGGGGCCGCCCTTCAACCATTCCCATCGTGCGCGTATATCGAGTATAAGAAATTCACTGAGTCGAGAGGGAGATCGCATATTGTCAGACCATCAGCGCCCCTCGTCTTGGCCTGTCTCCCTTCCGCACCACCTCCCTATGACCAGCAGCCTCTTCGGCTCGAAACATTGCCGGGCCGGGGTGGAGAGGGTGGGTATATCGCCCCTATCTGTATCCGTGTATGGTTCCAATAAAACGGGAACCACTCACAGCTTTTGTGTCGGATACAGTGGCGGCGTTAGCGAAGGGTGGGAGGCACAGGGTTTTGGGAGAACAGGGGGTAGGGGGCGCTAGTGGTTGTTATCGGCCATCAGGTTTTATATCCACGCAAACGGAGGGTGGGGTTCCGAGGGTGGGCCGTCGAGGCGGCGAGGCCAGGGGACGGTCAAACGATACTGGATACCGCGTGTTTCACAAAGATTCTATGAAGATTGCCCGGGATTTTATTACGGGAGAAATGTCGGTTAATAAAAATGAATACGGCAGAGGGTGAGCGGAAGCGGCGAACCGATTCGACTTTTACTCCCGATACACCTCCACCCCCCGCCTCCTCTTCCTGGTTACTCGGCGTCGCTTCGGTTCTCTACTGCCGACGCGACGATTCGAAGCTTCGATCTCGCGCCCGCCGCGTAAACCTCGTCGTTTAGATCAGCCGAAGCCGCTGGAAAAAGCTGCGTCTCCGGCTCCGCCCCCACGGAGACGCGTTTATCTTCCGCCCCTCTCCCCCTTCGGATCGTGAGTCACCGATCCGAGGGAGATCCTTCGCGAGATTGAAGGTGTAAAATTGTTATCGAACCGAGCTGGAACCTATCGGCTAGATTCTTTTCCGGATAACAAGCCGCCTTTTATTATTTCGCCTGAACTTTACACCTCCAGGGAACTATCTTATGATAGGCAACGTAAGGTGTTCTAAACTTGGAAAGGTTCACCGATGTTTGTACGCAACATTTACACTCAACACCTGATGCATCCCCGCACAGCACTTGTCCCAGCACTCGATCCGTTACCGATATCTGTGTGTGTCTCATAGTCGAAAAGTTAGTTAGATTGTTTCGACGATCTCACAGAAAGATCCTAAGTTATAAACTATTTATTGTAAGTTTATTATTTGAACTTTGAAATATAGCAATATACTTTTCGTCTTCTTCTTGGTTTCACAAAACAACGATGCTACAGTCAAATCGCTTCAGGCCCTGTTCCTAAACCGATTTTCCGATCGTGTTGTAGATAAAGCCGGCTACACATGCTCCGGTAAGTCTGTTATTTTGCATGGTTTAATTGAATATGGCATCGAGAAACGACTTCTTAGCAGAGTCGCCAGTTTAACCCTTTGCACTCGGAGCTATTTTAACTCGAAAATTAAACATTTCTTCCGATCTAGAATATTTCTATTTCCTATGATTTTGAAATTTTATGGATATGAAGTTGGTATAATACCTCATATAATACCTAAATGTTTAGTAATTGATTAGATACAGATATATTTAATAATGTTTTGAATAATGGTTCAGCAATTTTTAGTGGCGCCTCAGAATCACTATTCGAGTGCTAAGGGTTAAAACTTGTGTTCCCACTCTACCATCTCAATTCTAGCTACTCCTAATAGCTACAAAAAAGTGTGTCAACGAGGGGTGTGCGGGTCGAGTCGGACAATGACTTTATAAACTTTATAAACTTTCGGTATCCCGACTCGATCCCGAACAAATTTCCCGAACCGACCCAAACCCGAAATTTCGAGCACTCGTACACCCCTAGTGTCAACTCTTTAACCTCATTATTCATTTTACATATACTAATTCAATAGTAAAATCAGGCTTTATTTAAAGTTTGTTGCAATGATTGACAATAACGTTACACAGCATTTCCGGCAAATTAAAGAATAGTTCTATAAAAAATTCCATATTATGTGTCCGCATGGAAAATGTTAAGTGTAAGAAAGGTTTTGTGATTCAAAAATCTTGTACGTTTTCATCAAAGTTTGGAGTGAAATAAAGTAAAATTACATTTGCATGAGATTACAATTTCATATCCATTAAATGAAAAAAGTCATATATATATGTAGAATGAAATTATTCTAGGTCGGAAGAAATGTTTTATTTTCGAGTTAAACTAGCTCCGAGTGCAAAGGGTTAATTGCTACAAATCCTATCACCTTGATTTGACACATTTTCTTTTATTGTTTAAAATAACGAAGGAGGTGGACAGAGTTCGCGGGACACACTGTGTCTCTCTCTTTCTTCGATTGATTACAGTCGTCCGAGTTGTTGAACTGAAGCATGATAAGAAAAATTCCAATTGAATTAATTGGCCGGGGAAGTTCGCCATATAGTCACAGGAACTTCTCGTCTTGATTGAAAACACGCGTGTAGTTCGAAGTGCCGATCAGCAGTATCGCTTTCTTCCGCGGGCCCGGATCCCCATCAGCCCATCCGGCGCAACGCCCAGAACACCCGAAGACAACAGATGCAATTCACGGTTGGGCCACGGGTAACGCGATCCGTCGCCAACCGTGTTCCAAGTGTTAATTCATGCGGACTCCGGGAAAGACGATGCATCGATCCGGGATCAATAGGGACCTGTCTGAAAGTCTTCAAGCAGAAAATCGAATGGAACGCGTCTCGATACGCGCGGCGCGGCGTCTCGCCGCCACTATGGCAGATGCAGATAAAGAGCGACTCGTGTGGCGGTCGTAGGGGGTCGAAGCTGTTTCGTCTTTCGTCTTTCTCTCGTTTCCAGTGTTTTTCTTTCCGGCAAAACTGAACAGTTCCCCCCACCTTAAACGGAAAATTCGTCTTCGTTCGCCGGGTCGTACGACGTTGTCAACGACCGAGTCTCATCCAATTTTTCAGGAGCGCGCAACGAGCGAAGCCGGTTAATCCAGCGGAATCTAGCTGATGCGGCTCCTAACTAGAGACACCGACGAATTTCACCAGCGATAGCTCACCGTCGAACTATTTGTCGTTTCTCGAACCGATGCGACAGGCCAACAGGGAGAGTCCTGCGGGGAGAGGAGGTCTGGAGAAAAAGAGGAAAAGGAGGAGCAGAGAAGGGACAAGTCGTTTCTTGTTTGCTCGATCCCACCCGCGTCGGGGTCAAAGGCGAATCGACTGCCGTATCATTTGTAACAATAAAGGTGGGAGTCCCTATGTCTAGACCTCTGGCTCTCGTTCTGTGACGCGATACGCAACCGAAGACCGATGACCCTTTTCCGAGAGATACCGTCATGTCGGCCCGATATCGTTTCGTATGCAATGGGATTGAATAATA
The DNA here is from genome assembly GCA_028455795.1 of Lasioglossum marginatum. Taxonomy (NCBI): domain Eukaryota; kingdom Metazoa; phylum Arthropoda; class Insecta; order Hymenoptera; family Halictidae; genus Lasioglossum; species Lasioglossum marginatum. Next base: position 3,924,612 of record CM052272.1, read on the forward strand.
GGACCCAAGGCATTTTTATCAACGCACAATAGGAGTCGAGTCCGCGTCCGGCTCGCTGCTCTGCTAGTGACTGATGTCTACACCAATTTATTTCTCCGACGTGCCTGTATTTTCGGGCACGAAAACCGTTCGGTGCTCCGCCACGATGTTCCCGTGATTGTCCTAAATAAATAAGTCCCGCCCCTGAGGTCAACAAAGATATTTCATCCCCATCGGTTTTTCCTGCATCGGTGTAAGCACCAAGGTTGACTTTATTATGATTTCGAGCGGGATCCGTCACCGGCGATTGTCTCCACTATTTATTGAAGCTATCCATTTCCTCGCTAATTCGGACGACGTCTTATGAACGGCTGGAGAACGCTTTGCTTATGACAAAGCGACACTCCTTATTTCTCTTTCTTTATTTCTTTCGGTCTCCTTGCTCTCGTCGTCGATGTCAGAGGGCTTCGTCATTCGCGCGCTCGTTTTCAAAGGGTCGTCGTCCCGACTTCACAGTTAAGCGATCAGGGAAGCGCACAAGAAGGCTCGAGGCGACTATCACAATGGGTCCTGACGTATGAACGACATAAGTCAGTCCGCCGAAAGACGAGCTGAAACTTTGTCTCACGGCTGACAAAGAAACTGGGAACGTCCCGGGACCGATTCGTCGGACAATTCAACGAAGGATCCACCGGCGAATTCGTCACGGAATCGGTCCAAGTTTTGGAAACATTCCACAGCCGGGACCAAAAGTCAGGGCGCGTGTCTCAATATTTTCTACCGAGACGAACGCTTTTCACAGTCTAAGCAAGACGTATAGTGTCGCCCTTTGTTACGGCGAACCGACACCGGAACGGTTTGGCCTACTTTCAGGTGCTCCTTCAACCCTGCCGTCTGCCGCCGCGCTGCGGCGCGGTGCGGCGGCGTCTCTATTATTCACAATCGCGAAACATGCCAACCCCACTTTCTTAAAAAAAGAGCATGCTTAATTGTTACCTTCACAACTGGGATCGAACACGCCGGTGGGAATCGACGTTTTGTCACGCGTTCTTCCGCTTTCTGTAACTGCTTTGCGACGCACATTTTAGCGGGCTATTTTTTCCACGATGTAGCTCTACTGGGCAAAATTCGATTTTGATAATGATCCAGATGTATGAAATCACATTAAAATTCGATAGTAGAATGTTCATTTAGCCAGGAAATATAAAAATTATTGCAATACAATAGAATCCCATAATCTTGTTACACATCAGTTAGTAGACATCGAGATGAATTGAACGAGCTGAAACAAGCATTATTTTATTGAAAAATTTCAGGCAGAATATATAGCCTTGAACAAACTGGTTGGCACGCGATATCGCTATAATGTTGCAGCACAGTGAAAAAAGAGAAAAAATTGAAGGTAAACACCTTGAAGGACTTTCGAAACCGTATCATCTGTGATGAAAAAATTTTGATCGTTCCACTATAATAATGAAAATAATTGCAATGGTCCACCGGGTATTATTCTTCCACATATATATCTGATTTGAACACATTCAACATTTTTCAAGCACGAGTATCGCCTTCGTACGTTAAGCTATGTTGTTCAGAGAATAACTCCTCCAAACGTCATTTGAAGGTCAAATATTATACACGCTTAAATTTCATTTAATTTCATTAACTATAACGTTGCACTAATTAAAATACGTCCTCCCATTTGAAAAAACAACGACCTTGAGAAAAAGACCTTAAGAAAACATCTTTATCACAATAATTGCCTCATTCATGAAAACATTCTTTCCTTCGCATGTTTTCTTGTATCATAAAAAATAACGCAGATAATTGAGCTGACGATTGAATAGGTGTTTGGAAGAAGGGCCTGTGCCTGGTTTTTCAAATTTTATAGGAGCTCAATTTTGAACTCAAACGTGAATTGCAATAATAAACACTTCCATTGAAAAAAAACTAAAAAGTGAAAGACTTTTTCAACGGTTTGTTTTATTAACCTCTTGCCGTACCATTTTCTTTACAGTTACAGTAATTAAAACGTCTTTATCCCCAAAAATGTCGTAGAAGGGAAAGAAAATTTATATCTTTGTATGGCTACATTTATTTTAATGCTTAAATATTGATTACAAACGAATCAAATTTTATTTCATTTAAAAAGAAAGGCGTAACATTCCTATTTGTTAGATTTTATTCAAAATCTTCATTACGAGTGTGACTCGTTAAAATACGGCAAGGGGTTAAATGTTAAAGCAAAATAGGTCCTTAATCACGCTGCTATAAAGTTTAAAAAACCTGACAGACACCCATTTTATTAGGTATAGATCTCTGGCGAAATACTGTGAGGTATACTCGCAAAACAGCTTCAATTGACAGCTGCTTCAAGTATTTTCTTACTATGCGCGAGACAGAATGAGCTATGAGTTATTGCGAGGCAAGCACGGTATTAGATCTATTACCTAGGCTGCCATGTACACGATAGCCGTCCAAATGTAGCGAACAATAGACTGCAAGGCAACTTTGATGTCGTCAAGAAATCGGTAACCCTCGACTCGCCTCGCCCCGCGGCGGCAACTCTACCGCGAAGCAGACATCGCGAGGCAATATTCGCAGCTTCGGAAATGTCTGTGCATATAGCTTAGGAATTTAATAAGCCAACATCACGCACCTGCTCGAAATACAGTAATTTCACAGCGGTTACCTCCCTACGTTTCGCCTGCATCATTGGTCCGACCTTTTTTCATCGGATCGACAAGAAAAAGAGAAAAAGAAAAACAGCTGTCGCCGGGTCCGTTCGATTCATCGCAATCACGAACGTTCTTACGTCGAGTCTTACCTGGTAAACCGCAAAATATTCGACTCGTTGGTAGAATAGCGAAGCCGTCAAAGGGTTGCATACGCGGCCTGGCCATCCGTGCGTCACGTAACGATTAACGAACAAATGGCAGGTAGTTACCAGTAATTGTAATAATTGTAGACTACGCGAACCGCGTGTCGCTTCTTCATCCTACGCCGCCTTCCAGCGACCTTCTTTCATCGGCTACCCGGATGAAAGAAGACGCCATGTGTCGCATCGCGTTGCCGGTGGGAAAGCAATTGTAAGAGAAGCGTTTGTGCGTTCTACGGAGGGCCCCCGTTTCGCCATTGTTTTCCGGCACTATCGGGGAACGAAAGGGGGATAGGAGAACAGGGTAAATCGCAGTTTAGATTCCTAACCTGTCATTAAGCCACTTCCCTTAATGGGCTCTTGATTTCCGCCACAGACTGGAAGACACTGGTCACTAGAACCGTGAGAAAATGCAATATTTCGCAAGGTTAGAAACCACCCTGAAGACGACGCGAACGATCGCGTGTACGCGCTCGCTTGTTTTCCCTCCCCATCCCGGTGGAATCCTTTGGTGCCACCTCTACCGTGTAAAACCCGAGAAAATGAATAAATTTACACCTGTTCTGCTACTGGAAACGGTTTCACGGTGGATAACTCGTCTGAATAGTTCGAAACATTTCAGACACCGTGCGCGCACTGTCTCAGTGTCTCTCGATGCCGATGATACTCGTTATAGTGAGCTCGGGCGAAGTCTCTAACTTGTACGAATAAAACCGACTCGAAAGGGGTGGGACACGCGGGTCCATAAAACCGAGGAAACTCTTCTTCGTCCCGCCTTTTATTGGCAATAAATATTTTTAAAGTTGCCAGGGACGATAACAAATAAATATGTTGATCGTAAAAACTGTTTCATTTTCTACGGTCGAGTAGCTGTTCGCCGAGCCGAGCCCCACGGAATTCCCGGTGATTCGAAGAACTCGCGTGCGATCGACGAGTGCGAGCGAGAGCTAGCACGAGAAAAAATCTCTTCTACGAGGAAGAAAATTCCTGCAACCGGCGTGCGGGGCATAATAGCTAGTTAGGGTTCATTGTATCGGTAACTCGTGTACCGAACGCTCATATGCATGACAATGGCCGTCTCGGGGCGCTGGCATGCTTTTTAGTGACGCTTTTTACGCTGCATTCCGCCACGCCGTTAACGCGATATAATTCTTTTAAACGGCCGTCAGATCGAGACCGAGAATCCGATCTTTAGTCAAGGCACATCCGTCATATCGGCGACGTCAGAAATTAGTGGCACACCGCTGGATATTAGGACCAGGGTGATGCATCGGCGCACAATGGGGTATTTGCTCTGAAAAGTCGGAAAAACTATTTTAGCGTTATTTATGGGCGCAAGGTCATAATATACACTACTGTGCAAAAGGAAGAAGCACACAATATAACTGTAAAATATAATGTCAAACAATATCTTTATGTAGAAATTATATTCTACAATGATTGATTTAGTGCATTTAAAGTATTAGATAATCGGCAATAATACATATTCTCAAAACTATTCAATTAAACAGCGGAATCCCTTTCCAAAATTTACTATGTTCTTATTTGATTTTTTACGCTTTTCTATTAAATATGGCCGGGTGCTTCTTTTTTTTGCACGGTAGTGTAGTAGGTTGTTGAATTGGTCTTAACGTCAGCTATGATATTATGAAATCAAAGCTGCAAAAAATCAAAATGATTTTTATTTTTTTGTCGAAAAATTTTTTTTTCGAAATTTTATATACAGATGTTTAAATACTGTTCAGCTCTCTCTTTTGTTTGAAACATTTTTTCCTCAGATTATCGGAAATCTTTGAAAAATCGTGATAATGGAGTGCTTCCACCGAAAAGCTGGCAAAAAATTATTTTTGCATGTAAATTATGTTGAAATGAAATATTTTAGGAAAATCTAAAATTAATAATATCAATTTTCATCAGGAAACACACACTGCGACCGTTGATGACCGATTCATTTCTATCTATGGAAATCTGGAACTAATTTTTGTGCACGATGATCACAAACATTTATCAAATGTAATGATATCAGAAAGAGCACCGGATATTACTTAGTAGTATAACAAAATTGTCAATGAAGTTTTATAATCGTAAAAATATTTACGTCAATCTACGTCAATAGAAAGTTTTTCCCCATGACTACAGTGAATCAATACTGGCACACTTTCTAAAGAACTTTTTAATATTGGACTATACGACTTGAATCTTTTCTTAGAAGTTAGAAAAATTAGTTTAGTACATAACGTGCCAAAAATATTTTGAGAAAATTACAATTGGTCGGAATTCTAGAGACAATAATAAAACTTGTTGTTTACAACACAATTTGGAAAATACATTTTGTAGATCTGTGTCATATATATATGTTTTCTGAAAATTTAACGAATAAAGGCCTTATTTGAGAACATAATGGTTAATTACTTGTAAACCATGTGAGTAATTTAATATCTGAATGAACAGGAATTTTGTTTTTTATTTTAAGATGAATTCATAGAATTAACCATTTTCTCTTCACTGTATTGCACCTCTTTATCATTGTACAATAAAATCTCGGTAGTTGCACTCTCGATACTTGCATTTCGTCAACACGAAGTGGCGATAGTTACAGAAAACACGTGACACGCGATACTCAATAAGAGACGCGAGGACTCGACCGATACCTCGATAGTTGCAGGAAGCGGGTTTCGTGCAACTACCGAGGCTCTACTGTACTAATTTAACACAGAGAGCAAAATAAAATTTTGAAATGGTGTTACATATACAGTTGAGAGCATAACTGATCACACACACTTTAAATCAGAATAACTTTTTTATGAATGGACCAAACGACTTCAATTTCTCTGTAAGGTTAGAAGAATTAGTTTAGTAAATGACGTCTAAAAAATATGTTGAAAAATTTGGTCGGAATTGTGAAAAGCAATAGCAAAAATTGATTTTTACAACTTTTATAGCTGGGCCAATAAAATTGTGAATACGAAATATGCTTACCGTCCACGATGACTTTTTCAACATGTTCTGTGTCCACAGAGAGTTCAAAATCTCATCAATCCGACCCTCTTAACGTAATTCCCTCGTTTCCCATTATTCCGATTTTCCATCAGTGTTCCCGGGCTGATTGACGTTTATCGACGATAACAACGCCCCAGGTCGGGAAGTAAAGACGCGACGAGCACAGCTGGAAATCACCGAGGCATTTTTTACGTCCGAGGTCTACCGATAATTCGTGGAACATGCAAAAGATATTCGTCGCGGTCCCCCGTAACTATTTTCTTTTTGTTACTTTGTAGCTAGTGTAAACTTGCACAATGTCCGCCTGGACGTTTCGACTTTTAGAACCGTGACGTCCGATATCCCTTCGGTTGTTATTATTACCTCGAGAAAGATCTCACATCTCCCGGAGTCTGGCGACAGCCGAGAAACAGTATTTTGGCTACAAAGGTCCGTCACGGCCGCTAAGACTTTTATGGCCGCCTTAGCGCTTCCATAATGGCCCCTTGACCGCGCCTTAAGCCGCCAAGTTGCACAAAGTTGCCCAAAGTTCTCTTTGCCGCGCGGCACAGCGAAAAGTGTTCCGGAAAGATTCTATGGAGGCTTGGTGTGGATTATCCGCCTTGATGGGCACCGGGACGGCCAACAAGAACCCCATGGCGAAACCCGCGGGCACAGTTTACATCTTCGGACCACCCACGATCGATTGTAGATCACTGCGATTCATTCTGGCCGAAATGGGTCGTAGCTAATTGACGATCGACCCATTTTAACCGGTGAAAATTTCGAAAGGGAGCCGACGCGACGACAATCGCATAGCGTGACGACTTGTTTTCAGATAGGCCGATTCGGCACGTCTTATTGTCGAGGGAAAACTCGGAAATTCGATGGATAGCGGCAGGAGTGAAACGCCCTTGCGCCCATAGAAAACAAACAGACTTTTCGTCGCACAGAAGAGTATTTGCCCCGAAAAGCTGACCAAAACTATTTTAGCATTATTTTAAAACTTGCACGCATAGTGTAGTGAGTCACTGGATTCGTCTTAACGTCACCTACAACACAGTATGTAATAAAAAATACATAGCGGCATTTAAAAATTTAAATTAGTTATAAAGTTTTATTAAAAAAAAATGTTTTATGATTTTTTGTACTGGGATTTATAGACGACTGATTTTCGGCATTTTCAATTTTACCGCGACGCGACGCACACTGCGTTTGCTCCATACATCGCAGTACAAGAAGTAATGTAAAAGCTGAATTGGCACATCTTGGCAGCCAATTCTGTTCACATTGTTAACAGAAACCTTTACAGTTTCAAATAGCGCAAAAAAACATCGGGACTCATTTGGAGTAGGTCATCTTCAAACTTGAATAATTTTTAATAGACAAACAATAAGAAAGTGAAAATTGCAGAAGACTATAATGTAAACCTTCGTAAAGAAAGTGTCTGTAAAGAAAAAATTAAGACAACATCTTCGTCACAAGTAAACGGTCTTAATAGCCGAGCAATATTTCAGAAACAGGCGAAGAGAAATTAAGTACTACAGAGGTCTTTACTTTCAATGTATAATAAAGCTACATGAGTACATAAATAAAAAAATAGAACTGGTGCACTGTTGTACATATATCTTTAAACACCTACTGTGATAATCCTTTTCATTAGGAATTCAGTGACTATAATTATTCAAGGTCATCTGGCATCTTCCATTGAATTACCTGATCAATTCCATGAAATTCATAGGAACGACCAATAGCTCTTATAACTTAATTTTCAACGCAGCACACACTGTGATATTGGTATAACTGACACATATTTACCAAATGCAGTTTTTAAACTTTCTAATATATGTTCAGATAAAGAAAGTTGTAAAAAGTGATCTTTGACATTTTCTCCGCGATTTTGATCGATTGCAATTTGTTAGAAAAAATTGTTAGGTCAACTAATAAACTAATCAGTCCAATCTTAAAAAAGTTATCGTCTTTTTAAAAGTTGCCCAATATTATTTTGAGTCAGTGTGTATGTACAGTATTACTTGCATTAGCGTTTAAACAGTGCCAACCATATGAAACTTGGTTTGTTTTTACAATTCTAAACTATAACTAAAATATATTTCTCATTTATTTTACAAAATAAGTAACAAATTATAACGTAAACCTGAAGATATGACACGTATTAATAACCTAACCAGAGTTGGGCATTAATCAATTAATTAAAAAGAGATAATCATAAAAGAAGTTAATCGTCAATCGTTGATTAAAAAAAGAAATCATCGAAAAATCGTAGACTAATTTAATCAATTGTTGAAGTTAATCGCCACACGGTCTATCCATAAATTATAATAAGGAGGGAGAGAGAGATAGAGAGCGAAGATTGAGAATTGACAGAAATATATCTCAACAAAAACTCAGTTTACATTTCTTTCAGTATGCATACAGTTTTGATTCCGTATTTCATTTCGAAATTTCAACAGTTAATCATTAATCAATTATCCGATTGACGATTACAATTGAAAAGAATGTAATCGTTAACTGCAATTAACGAAGTAGAAATTTATTCGTCAATCGTTGATTAAATTTTTGCCCAACTCTGAACCTAACCATATTGTTATATATCCTTTCATCGTTTTATGATAATAATGTCAAATCAATGACGCAATGAATACTTTTACTTATGTATTTCATTAGCAATAATTATCTCTGAAAGACACAAGCTTATTTTCAAACTAAAATAATTTTTTCCACCTAGACCGGCAGAATATCACACAGTGCGACGCGACGCGACGTTGAGAAACCTGTTAGGCCTGAACAGAAAACAGTGAAGAAATAAACAATAGCTATTTTCCGATTGAATCAAAGACAAGTGAATCGAAAGTGACAAACGGCAGTATACGAATGCGTCGCGTCGTTTCGAATGCAGAGTTACGTTCACGCGGAAGATCGACCAAGGTCAGAGCGACGGCGACGCCAACGACACGACGTTGACGTTCTCTTGCGAGTCACGACCAGATGTGAACGTTCGAGCGGTCAACGGAGTAGCCCACGCGTTGCGGATCATCCGTCGCGTTCGAGATCACCTACGATTCCCTACGACTATTCACGGTTAGTGTCATCGAAAAAGGCAAACGTCGTGGGAACCGTCTGGCGGAATTTCCGCGAGGATCGTGAATGGCACGAGGAAACGCGTGGCCGGTCTGACGGAAACGGAACGATGTGTCTCAGTGGGACGACATCCCACGGATCGCGACTAGTTTCATCTCTGGCTTGGTCGGGCCTGGTTGGGCCTGGCTCGCCATTCATCGATTCCGGTGACGAGCAAGAACACGATTTCACCTTATAAGCGTCGCCGCCGCCGCGCCGGTATTCTTCGTTGACAGCCGCGACTCTCTAGGTGTGTGCATCTGGTTTTCCTGTCGTGTCCGCCCCCTCGCCGCAATCGCCGCAACGGTTTCTCCTACTTCAAAACTGGCTGGCCGAGGTTTCCCGCGTTTTCTACGTTGATCAATGACTCGAGGTTGCACAGCCTCTCGCTCGGCCGGACCGCGCGTGTGCGTGCCGCGAGTAATCGGCCGCGTGTACACTGTAAATACACACGGACCGGTTCGCCCGCAACGCACACGTGCACCGCTGCCATTGTGACATACGCGATTACCTTGGACTTATACGTGTACGTATAAATACGGACGCGCGTAACGACTCGTGGGCCGGCAGTCATTGTCGACATCGGCAACCAATGTTTCTATTTATTCACCGTATATCACCGCTGCATCTTGACCGCGCGATCATTAAAAATCGACTCTCATTAACCTTTCGCGCCACTCCATTATTGACGCCTATGGCGATATAATATGTATCCTATGCTGCGATTTCTTTACGCGACACCCGGTGCATCGAATGAACTTGCCTCGATTCACAGTCGAAATTTAAACTTTTTATAGAGTTGAAGTACGGATGGTGTTTGTTTGTATATTAACAGACAACCCTATATGTAGCTAGATTTATAAAAATAGAGAATCGGAAATAGAAGAATTGTAAAATTACGAACGTCAACGAATTACAAAAAGAAGGCAGATCGAAACGAGCGATACAAACACGTCGGTCGTTAACATTTGGTTATCCGTGTGCCCAAATACGTTAATAAACCCGCTTACATTTTAATTCTAAGTGACTCTTTAATCGTGAATATTTATGGAGACAAATAACATTGACCTAACAAACATTTTATCACAATTGACATAAATATAAGTCATACTAATGTGTATATTATAATACAATAATGTGAAAGAATTATTTGATTGATGAAAGAGTTGAATTGTGACTGCGGTCTTGTTGATAGCAAACACTATGACCAATTAACTCGTCATCCCCAGTTAAAAGGATATCATCTTTCTGTCAATGCTATGGTCGTATCCTGATACTTGGATTTTAGTATGGCAGTGTAACAACTTGTTTATGCTGCTAATATGAAGTAACTATGTTATTTGTGAGCACGACCGTACATATAATATAAATCAATGTTTATTGTAGATTATATCTTTATCAGTTATTGCTTTGTTCAATCACAAAGGTACAGTATTCTAACATTTTCTACTTTTCGATCTTTTCAAAATATGTGTTGATATAACCGTGGTTAAATATAATTTAATCAACAATTATCATGCTGTTTCCATACATATATGTATCATGGTTATCAATAGGTTATCTTTTAATCCTGTGCCATAAAAATGCGTCTCGGAGAAATATGGTTATTTTTTAATTTCCAGCACAAACTAACATATTTAGTAACAGCCTAACTAATATTTTACAATCTAAGATTCTCATACCAGTTCCATATATCGTGGTTATCGATGGGGTATTTTAACCCTTTGCCATAAAAAGACATCTCAGAGAAAGATTGGTTTTTTATTTACTTCACAAGAGCTAACTTAAATTGGTTCTAAAGCATAAAAATTATTTTGTATTTCATCGATATATTTCGAATAATAAACAAAATGAAAGTATGTTTCAATCGGAAACCTTAGAATTGATTCGTAAAGCAGGGGTTTAACATTAGCAACAGATACTTCTGTAAGAAATTATTAAATACGTTTACCTACAATAAAAATTGTACAAAATATCAATAAACATATTGGTACCTAGTGCCATTAAAGCCACTTTCGCATGTTGTCGAGACGACGACGACGCGACAGCGTGTGATGTTTCCAGGGGAAATGTCGGAGAGACGAGGGCGCGAAAGGTTAATTAGACCGTCGATTCGTTGGTACGGGTTTAAACGATATTCTTTCGTTTATCACACTGCAGTCAAGGCACAACGTCGGAAACGTATAGAGAAGTATGAAACGACGATGCGTGCGTGTAACGACCACTGGCGTATTATCGACGTGAATAACGCGTCGTTACGATAAGTGTGTAATTAGATACGCGAATACGAACACCGCAGAAAATGAATCCCGTTTATTAATATCCGTGTGCTCGGTGAAACGCGTGCCTGTTATTTGTGAAGAGGCCATCACGCGACAATAACGCGCAGCCGTTAGGAACATCGTAGGTGGTGTCGCGAAAACATAATTACAGTTACTAGTAAACCCCTCTTGTTAGAACACGTTTCCCTCTATTTTACATTTCCATTGTTTCATTCATTGTTTTACTTGTTTCACTTGTTTACACTAATAGGCTTAGTAGATTAACCCTCTAATGCATTTTCATTAATATTGTTCGTTCTGGGTGTAAGGAGGTCGTCGCTTCATCGCAAAATGCAACTACAAACGAAGCGAATTTATTTCAGTTGTTAAGTAATTTCAAGAAGTTAAATAAACAACAATTTTCGTCTTGGTTCCGCAGTACCCATGCCCTAGAAGGTCAAGATTTATTTAAATCCTAAATATGTACAAATAATAGTCTAAGCATATGCAATTTAATTACAAGTAGATTTAGGATCTTCATGGGAAAAAAAGATGATACTAGTGAATCAAATTTAACAAGATTAAAACTCCAGCAAGATTCCTGACTTTTAAATATTAGGACATCGAGAATAATTTGAATGGTAAGATGTCAGTATAATTTTGTCATACAGCATAATCTTGTGTATGAATAAATATTAAAAGGGAACATCCTTCTATCGAAATGTTTCTATTAAATACTAATTCAAATATATTTGAAATAATAGACAAGTATAATAGAATAAATAGAATAAATATAAATAGTATAATAGAATTCAAATGAAAGGAAGAAAACACGTTCCATTAAACAGCTCATCAAGAAGCCATCTATTTCTGTTGGTCTGTGAAATTGGGCAACGAAAGTGTGAATTAACATGCAACGAGCCGAGTCAGGTCTATTACGCCGGTTGCTATCATGAATGTAGCACATTCGCCGTGTTTTATTTCGCATAACGAATATCTCGCGTTACTCCGACACGACGAGGTATATTACAGTCGCAGCATTACGCGCGCGTATTACTCCACGTATGTTTATCTACTTAATTCCTACGTGCGCCGGCTGAACCTGTCGAGAGAGAAAGCTGTTTTTCCATACCCGACGATCTCGTCATACCTGCACTCCGCATTCGTTGCGTTATGCGGCCCGCACTGACCTACGCATAAGTCTTACATATGTATACACCGGCTCGGACAGCCTCGTAAGAAACGTATCTTAACACCGAACGCCGGCATACACGGTGTTCCGATAATATAAAATCATCAGCTCCGCTCGATTCTGCTCGGCTCTCCTCGATCTAGCTCGGCTGCGCTCGGCCGTGCTCGGCTCCTCACGTGGTTCACGGGGGCCGCAATTAATGCGCCGGACACGCGCGCATACCATTATCCACCGGCGCAATTATCCCCTGGGATTAGATTGTACTTTGTTATCTTGCATTTATGCGCGAATCACCAGCAGCTCGATACGATGCTGGATCCATGGGGGAAAAATCGCGATTACACGGCTCGCTGAGTCTGCATTAATTCATGCAAATTCGATCGCGATCCGCGGTCTTCTGCCTCCAGCCAGATACACTCAAGGAAACTACGGCGAGTCGAAATCTTTCGTTCGGGAACTCGACGAGGGTCTACTTAAGACATAGACTTGTGAAAAGCGGTCGCAACACATTGGCGTAGTTGGGAAACTGGTCTTTCTGGTAAGGAGTTTATCCGCTAATCGAGGAAGACGTCTTAACTCGTTTTCTGCAGTCTGCCATATCGTTTCAAGACTGCCGCTCTTTTTTCTTCGTTAAGCTAGTTGATTGACTCGCCGGTGCTCGTGTTAATCGTATGATACCCCGGTTTATCGGAGGATTAAACCAATTGGATTATTCATTATTTGACCTTCAACCAACTGAGTAACACGATTATTGCGGATTTTATGCATTTCAGACGAACATGCAAAACAGTAAAATTATTTCCGGAATTTATAAATACTGTATTATTATTAACTTAGTAGAATTGAATTAAAAAATTTTTGAAAAAAATTGCAAATTGTCGGAATTGCAGAGAAAATGCTAAAAGTTGTATATTGAAACTCTTTTGTGGGTTTATATGGAAAATTTAGAAAACACGTTTCGTAGATCTGTATCAATTAAACGTGAAAATTTCATCGAAATCGGTCGACGTTGCAACGAGCTACAAACGTTTAGAGATGATAGAAATTGCAGTTTTCGATGTCTGTCGTTTTCCCCGCATCAACCGATTTCAATGAAACTTCACAATGCAAACAAATAGTTATGGAGATATAAGCTGTTAGTTTTTGCAAAATTTGATTGTGTGGAATTATACGTATAGACAAAAGCCTATTATTACAGTCCACACGTCCGTGTCGATGAGACAGAACATGATCATGTGCGTGCTTCGGAGAGGATGACTGGGTACGAAGAATGTCCCTTTTTTCGTTTGTCTCGTGGCACGCATACGATCATGTTCTGTCTCATCGACACGGACGTGTGGACTGTAGTAGTAGGCTTTTGTCTATGCGTATAATTCCACACAATCAAATTTTGCAAAAACTTTAACAGCTTAAAGTAAACAAGCTTTAAACAGTTTTCAAACTTTTTCTCTTCTCGATGAGTAAAAGGCGATGTAACAAAAAACTTTAATAACAATTTTATTTGTTATAAACAATTTTGCGGCAAGTTTCTCTTACAAATGTCCACCGATCCAGAGAAGATTCACCCCTAGGACGGATGGCCATTACTTTTTATACACCCTGTACAGTACCACTTTGTTATTACGTAGAAGTGCTCGTAAATTACAAGAATTATTTCCTGGTCATTAATCAGAGATAAGAGAAATATTATTCATATAGTTCAGCAGTAATACACTTTAAGAGGAAAATGAAACAATGAGCAGTAGGTGTGAAGATCAAAGAGCCATGGATAGTCATCGCTCAACTCTTCTACATTCGTTTCATCACGTTGGCATTGTCCACGTTCAACTTTAACATTCAAATACTTCATACTGCTGCGAGCGAGATTGTTAACTGACGATTACACCATTTCTTGAGAATTATTACTGTGTCACAGTTCGCATATTGAAACCGTAATCTTGTGAACAACTTGTTCATTTCATTCAAGCAGCAACTTACGAGCAGATTGAATGAATAATCAATATTATACACGTAACTACCAATCAAAATCAAGCATTTCTTTCAAAATTTTTGATCCAAATAACAATCATTTTTATAAAACGAAATCAATCAATTTTTTTATAGAACTAAAATATTCTTTTATACAGGGTGGTCCACTTAAAGGTAGCCACCTAAATACAGTTTGACTGATATCGATGGATCAATACGCTGCAGAGAATATTTTATGTCCAGATCATTTTTCGAGACTTTTCACTCACAGATATCTTTCTCAATTAGTATACTAAACGAATAAACTGTTAGAGACATCTGCATCAGACAAATTTGCACTGAAACAATCAATTTTTAAATGAAAATCTAACTACACTGAATTGTTATTATCTTTAGGAAGTATTTATGTCTGCAAATTGCAAATGTATGTTGATATTAAATAATAAATTCTTCTTCGTTCTTCGTACTAAGTTTTATTCATTAACTGTAGGTGTATATTTTCTTTGATTTCTAAAACTAGAATTAAATATGAAATTCTTCTTATATTAACGCAACCGAAGTAGATATTTATGTGGCTACATTTAGGTGGACGATCCTGTATATGTATGTATAACGTACATTATTGCTAAACAATACTTATATCATTTATTTTTGATACATAATCATCCAAATCTGTATTCTCCTTTTTAAATAAAATTTAATATATATGTCTAAGATTTTATATAGTTAATCTAAATTGTATATATAATTTTTAATAATTGCAAAACAACTTCTCCATATTAGTCTTTAAGACAAGAAATAAATAAAATATTTTAAATAATTTGCTATTTAAAATTAACACATGAAATAGAATGAAACTAAAAAAAACAGCAATCATAAAACGTACTGTAGTGTTTTTTGTTTGACTATTTTACCTACGCTGTAATGATGATTGTTATGATCATTATTTTAAATTCCTGACCCGAAAATTGTTTGTAACATAACATTAACACAGGGAATATACACAGTAAGTATAAGAACCATTATAAAGTTTTGAAACACTAACTTTCTGATGTTATGGAAATACAGTGGGCCGTCAATTATCCGAACTAATTGGGACCAAGGTGGTTCGAATAATCGAACAGTTTTAAAATTACATATTAAATATACAAGATTAATTAGAAATGTGATATATATATATATAGTAATATATATAGTAGTATATATATATATATATATATATATATATATATATATTACTGAAAATATATGTATGTACGTATACACTACATAATAATTATAATACAGTTAATGTTAAGAAGACTAATTTGTTAAGGTAATCTTTAATTTTTTCCGAACCATCGAAGACTGTCTTTTCGAGATCCCTCATTCACTGGTTCGGATAATGGAGGTTCGGATAATAGACGCTCTACTGTAGGTACAAAAATAAATCGATGAAGTAAACGATCTACTTTTACAGTGATATATTTGATTGGTAATGTAACCATAATGTATGCTCAGTGAACGACCATATACATCTTGCAATCCGCGTAGAACGTAGCACTTTCCGGTAAAAGCAAGGGAATTGCGCGGCGGGCACGATATAGTCATCGTCCGAGACGTTACATAAACCGTACGGAATAATGGAAGAAACCGGAAATTCGATAGTGTACTTCCGAAAGGACCGTAACGAGCCGTTACTTGGGCACAGACTTTCGGTCGTAATGCGAATACACGAGACGGGAGGAGTCGGGGCTTGACTTTAGTAAGAGTTTACGAGGGCAGCCAACACGGGGTTAATTCAATCAGCCTATAATCCCGACTCTAACCCTGATTACCCCTCGAGAAAGCAGCCGGCAGATCAAGCCGATTCAATCCTGATTAAAAGCCCCTTCGACATTTTCTTTCCTAACCGGCAATCGTCGTGCCCGGCTGATCTGTTTTGGCAAAATGGCAATTCAACAGAGTTTCCAACTCGCTAAGAATTTCACAAATCCCTTTAAAACTTTGAACGCGCCGCCGATAATGCTCGGGAGTTTCGATGCCGAACAAGGTTGCAAGCAATTCGTGATTTATTCCACATCTGGCGCAATTGTTCTTTATGAACTACGAAGCAGATAAACGAGTTCTGACTAGTTTGCGCGTGGCAGAGTTACGAGTTGAAAACCTGCTGAAAATACAATCGTTCAATCCTATTTTATTTCACCCTTTCACTACAATGGACGAGACTTCTCGTTTCCACGATGTCGAAGAAATAATGCTATGGACGAGATATCTCGTGTATCTTTACTATTGATATGATGTGCTTTATTTGAAAATTTGACACAAATAATCGATATTTAAGACATGTCATTGTTGGTGGAAGGTGTCTAAAGATGATAAATATAAAATACTCCATGTTTTACACAATTAGAGTCTTTATTGTTTATTTTGTATGGAATGCAGAGGGATAATTGTAATAGATGTAGATCTAATATACAACAATACAACCAACAGAAAAAATCTCATCCAACAATAGAATATGTATTGTAGTTCGCAAAAAAATAGCCGACGGAAGGAAACCAGATATTTCTGTAAAAATTATTGCGTCACATTATGTATTTCTCCATGCTTTCACTATCTTTTAGTACTTTCTACCAACGATGACATTATCATAAACAGACTGCGGATGTTTATGCAATTTTCAATTTGTATAGTCAAATTTAAGTGGAATTAAGTAAAATCCTATTTTTAGTGGGAACAGCATTTGTAGATAGCATTTTTTGAAAATTTTTATACGTCTTAAATGCATAAAAATCCGCAGTTTAATTATAAATTTCCTTGTCCGAGCATCTATTACATTGAAAATTACAGACACTCTCAATGAATTTAGTGTTGCCATTTTTGTAAGGCAATATTTACCAGATATTTTTAATCACTCCCACCACGAGGTTTTCAAGGTTCTGGAACTCGTGGTGGGGACTGCGGTGGTTTCTCAGAAACAAAAGTAGATCGACACTATGAAACACTATGATTGCACGCATTTTCGGTTCCGTTTGGTAAAACGAACGAGGCTATACCGTACTTCCAATTAGCTTTTCAATACACAACTCCGTTTCACAAGGAAAATTCGATACATTGGGCCCATCGAAAAATATGCTAAAAAAAATTCCCGTTCACAAATGTTTAATTTCTTAGTATTGTTATAAATTTTATTTGAACAGTCAATGCACAAAATAAGGTGACCTATCCAATGAATGAACACTTAAGCTGTATGGGTTTTGTTTCAACAATAAATCGCTACAACTGTTATTGTCGAGTTCTTACATTCCAGAACACTAAATACAAAGACAAACACGTAATTAACAACAAATACGAATTATGTTCATTCATTGAACAGGTCACTCCACTTCTTAAGAAAGAGAACACGTGCTCGTAAATAGATAATATTTTTGAGCGGCAATGTACGTTTCATAGAACAGTGTGTTTGACACGGAGCAGTTCAGAGGAGCTGATACAAACGTTACATTTAACGGCGCGGCAGAGGGGGAAAGAGTGTCTGGCGTGCGCGCAAGCCGAGCAGCAGTGTTATTCTGGAATTCTTGAAACACAAATCATAACGTTCAGATCGTGGGGTTGAATGACATCCCGTGACGGGGACTCCTATTTTTATCTTTTGAAGAGAAAACGCGGCTGCCATTAGTGGGTTGCAGTTCGTTCACCGGTCGAGTAGCAGAAACAATGGTAGCCCGTGTGCGTTCGTGCTCGGTGGCAACGCACTCGTGGACGAAAGTCCATTTGGAAATGGGTTAAGTGCGCTTAAGATAATTCCGAGTCCTTAAAAGCTATTAGTTTGCTCGCGACTGTTTCGCGGCCGAGTTCAGGGTTCGCTCGAGAGCCGCGAGAAACTTCCGAAATTGAAGACTCTTTGACCAGGAAACTCTTCTTCCCGGTTCTCCCTTTAAATAGCTCCCGGAGATCCGATTTCGAAGAATTAACGGGCTTTTCCCATTCGAAGCCGTCGTTTCTCGACAATTTATCAGATATGCAATTCTTCAATTCTTGTTATACAGGATATTTCACCTAACTTGACCATATTCAATGTCTCGCTTATTTTGTCAGAGGAAAAGAGAATTCGGTTCGAACCACAGTGGTCTGGGTAGCCGATCTAGCAGTTCATTAAGATTTTAGCACTATTTGGAAGTTTATGGGTATAACAATGTAGGTCGATGGATTCGTTTTGACATCAGCTACAATATTATGAAGTCAAAAATATTGATCTTTAAAAATTAAATGTGACCTTGACTTGCAATAGGATAAAGATTTCTTAAAAAATTTTTTGAATTTAAATTTGTAGACCGCTAAATGTTGATTAACTTTCAGTTTTAAAATAAACAATAATCCATAATTCATAAAATGTTGATTTCTAAATGCTCGTGTGTGTGTATAATTTTTAATAAATCCTATTAATTTAATCGTTTTTGAAGGTGGAGTATATTTAGAAAGCAATATACATTCGATAAACGTCAATATCTACTTAAGTATCTGTGACACTTTAAACAATAACAATTTCTAAAGAACGACGAAGATGGAAATGATTCTTGCTGCATCATACAAGGCAAACTATATTGAAAATATTCAAAGAATAAATGTGGAACTATTTGGAACTCAAAAGATATTTCATGTCAAAGGGAAATAACTTCGACAACTTTCATAAGTCCATTAAGAATTGCTTACTTAATATATAACGAACTGTATTTCTAAATTTGAGGTATGCATTTTCAAAGTAAAAGAATGCTCTTCATTTCAGAAAAAATTTTGAGGAACATTAAATAGGTTCGGCAGGGTTCACAAAAGAAAATCAGTAATTTTTTTTATCAGAATCATATTCACAAAATGTTTATTTTTAAATGCTTGTTCCAATTATAATTTTTATTAAATTTCATTACTATCGACATTTTTGGCATTGCTAAACATTTAGAAGCATTAAACATTTAGATGCATTAAATAGATTAATTATATGAGACAAGTCATTTTTTACCAAACTGCTAGCTCGGCCGCCCGGAGTACTGTGCGTCGCGTTGGGGCAAATTCGACGATAGGCAAAAAAATTTGCTCATGGTCATTTTCCATATTTACAATACAACAGTCTTATAGTTCATAAATAAATAAATTCAACGATGTGCGGAATGCTGACCTTCAAACCATTCCAAAACAGAGAAATGTTGAATCCAAATATGCTTAAAATAGTTGCTTATTTAATATTAGAAAAAATAAACCGAATGTGCACGGAGATCAATTTTTTGAAAGTGGAGATATTCGAGATATTGTGGAGATTATTATGTGGAGATATTAGCGAAAGAAAATTTTTTAAATGCAAAATACGCAGAAAATAAACAAAAGACTTGCCCACCTCGTTTCTGTTTAATCTGTTCCAATCAAATCTATTAAGACAGTGAACATGTTTTTGATGAATTCAATGTATGAATTATATAGTATGAATTTTGTAAATCCGAAACCGTCGGTCCCCAAAGACTGACGTAGCGTTTAACGCGTTAAGGAAATAATGTCAGTGTACAGTGTACAAGATATAAACTGTAGGTCTGAAAAATAAATGTACAATAAATATTTAATAGCCGAATAACTGACACTTTAAAGGCCAATGTATAACGGAGAAGCCGTCGTTGTCGATCCATAGAAAGAGCAGCAGGTTTTAATTAAATTTGCAGGGGGTCTTATTTTAAGCAAATCTTGTTTATCTTGTCCGTTCAATTACCCGGTTTTATAGGCGCCTTTATCTATCGTCTCATACAGCAACTGCTGCCGATAGAGAGGGAAGGGGCGTTTTACGATCCCGTCGCCGAAATCACTGGCGATGTGATAATAAAATAATCTGGGCCTTTCGAGTCATTAGGCCGGTCCTTGTTACTTAGCGAAGTCCACTTAGCCCCGACGAAGCACCGTGTCTCTCCTGGTTGAAGATTCGAGCGATGTCTACGACCGATACACGAAAGAACAATACCATTCATGTTTCCCATTCTAATGGACACCACTCAAAATGACTGTGACAACCTTCACATCACCTTTTACCTTTTTTTCTGTATTTCAAGATTTCATAAAATTTATAACCTTGAAATACCCCAGCTAAAGACTTTAATTTCAAATAGAAGAGCGAGGAATGACCTGAAGAAGACTTGAGAATTAAAAGATGATCTCGAAACGCGATGTCTCTCGATGATGCGTGTGGTTATTAGAGCCAACTAAGCGATACCTATTCTCAGCCCTAACGACAGGAATCATTGCGAAGCATCCCGTCTATACACAGGCAATAAACTCGCGACCCGAGTGTCTCCTTCAAAATTCGAAGCGTTGATCCCTATATCAGCGCAGCGGCGAAGACGTTACGGAAAATTACCGTGGCACCAGTCCTAATAGCCAATATACCGGTAACAAGATGCAAACAATGGCGGCCTCGAGAGCCGTTTCGCCCCGTCGCTAACGTCAGGTTATGGTGGCGCAACGCAACAACACGCTTCGCCATACACCATAGAGCAGTAATGTCGCATGCCGTATACCCCGTTAAGTGGATCCAATCAACTCGGTGGCAATGTAACAGACAGACACAGAGAGGGATAGGCGAAGAGAATGAGAATCGTGCGGAGAACTGCAGTAGACGAGAACCGACCGCGTTCGTCGGGAAAGGAGAGACGAAAACAGCCGATGGAGACCGAAACCGAGAGATAGAGGAGGAGAAAGAGAGAGAGCAAGAAGGATGACACAGTTATTATGTTATACGCGTCAGAGATACGCGATGTTAACGCCCAGGGCGATGGGAGCGATCCACCGTTCCGCGCCGGCCCGCTCCGATAAATCCCTTTGTGCTGCACGGTTGATTTTCAAACTGCCATTTGGGAAATTGCTGTCAATCCCGGAAATGAAGTCTCTGACCTCGAATCAAAACTGAGGATCGACCGAGCGCCGCACCGTGGACAGACTCGTTTCCTCGATAAATCTGTTCGAAAGATACTACGCAAATACGCTGGATTCGTGACGAACAGAAGTCCATCGTCAGCGAGATGAATCGCTCGTAAAACCGAGTCGACTGCGATAACCCCCACCGACAAAATGGTCCCGAGATTAACCGATTGTTGAAGCGGTGCACACCACGGTATGTATTTCGTCAGAAATGCTAGCCAAAACTATTTTAACGTTATTTCAAGGTTCAAGGTCACCACGCAGTAGGTCATTGAATTCTTCTTGAAGTCAGCCGCGTGAAATAAAAAATGCGTGGTTTCATTGGAAAATAGATGTTAGACCGCTCTTGACTTTTTAGCGAAGAAATATTGTTCCGAAATGTAACTCATTGCAACGACCGATTTTGACGAAATTTTCAGAATATATTTAACTGACACAGGTCTACAAAACGCATTTTTTAAATTTTCAATATAGGCTCACATAAAAAAGTTGTAAAATGCAACAATTTTTGAGAAAAATTTTTTTCTCATCCTGTAGCAAACTAATTGCTCCAGCTTTCCAAAAAAGGTTCAAATCGTATAGTACAATATTAAAAAAGTTATCACTATTTTAAGAGTGTACGAATATTAGTGGGAGTCACTGTATGTCAAACGACGGGGTGGTTAGAAAAAAACAGGACATGAAAGAACCCGCTAAAAAACTAGAATTTATGGCAATCACATGTTTCGGTTTTCCTGGAGATTGGTACGTAGAGTCGATAGGTAACTGTTCGAAAAAATGTCTATACTTTTATCGAACAATGTCATGTACGCGTGCGTTTATGAGTCTTTATTGTCCTATACCCTCCTTAAAAAACTTTCTAAAAGATGGACAGACGATGTTTTGCCATGCGATTATATACTATGTACAACTTACTGTTGTGCCATACAATATGTACAACTTACTTGGATCTACAAAAGCTGTTTTAAATTTGCATTATAAGCGCAGATAAAAAAGTTAAAAATCATTACAGTTTTTTATTACAAACATCTAAGAAAAAAAGTCTAGCCATTTGATTCAATTTTAAAAAAGTTATTTGTTTCGAAGGGTGAACGAATACTTTTTACACTGTACCTTAAAATTCTAAAATAATACTATTCGCACCGAGCGAATGGCTTGCAAAAATTCTTTCCTCACTTATTCAATAAAAAATAAGTTTCCCCGAAGAAACTCCGAGTCACACGGTTTTCCCGATTCGCTGATTATTAAGCGGTCCCAGTGTCCCTCCGCCGCAAGGATCGCGCACGGAATTCGAAAGTTCGGCCGTGTCCTTGGCCATGGCTGACTGAAACGCTAGTAACGGTACAATTCTATTCACGTGGCCGAGCCACGTAATTCGGTACACGATCCTCCGCAACACTGGGAAGCGAGGTGGCCAGGCGGAGAGCACCGATCGACGCATTATCTCTGTTGTCGTGTTACGTGTCTTACAACGTGATAAGCCGTCGTGGACAGCGTTGCTGTACAAGCAGGCGGCTCTGTATCATCGACGGCCACGACGCGACGCGACGATGCGACGTCCGGAGGCCGTCGATACTTTCAGTCACGTCGCACCCTCCTGTACTTCCCCGAGTCTCCCTCACCTGTGGGAAAACTCACAAGAGACGACAATGCAAACTCTGCTGGCACACGTCATCCAACGTTGTAAATATCGAGGTCAGGCGCATGATGCGCGGGTCACCGCGATCCGCGAGCCTGTTACTCGCGAGATTACGATCGCTTCGCGAGAAAATCGATTCCTGATTTCCAGCGCTGACAGAATCGGTCTCTTCTTTCACCACAGCCCTTTACCGCGACAAAGAGATCCTAATATATTTGTCAAACGATTTTACGAAATCAGATAAATTATCAAACCTATGCGGCTTTAACCCTTCCCGGTTCACGTCGAGCCAAACTCGACATTAACTTTTGCGCTACTAATCATATATTTTACGGGTTTGTATTATATTAGGCTATTTATGAAATTCATTTATCGGGATCTAAGAGACCCTACCTCACTATTTATGTGTTATTAGACCTTACCTTGCGAGGGTTAAATTATCTTAGAATTCTCCAATGAATTCTTGTTTTACTAATAGTAGTTTTCTGCAATATAACAATGACAGTTTACGATAATCTCATAATAGTTTCCAGAAGAAATGTCAACGAAAAAAACAGACCAACGCTGTGTGCATAAGATCGCACGACCGAAGTGAAAACTTCTATGACGATTTTACACCTGTCTGTTTCTCGCTCGCCCGGCTAAACCCGACTCCCCCGAGTTTACCCAAATAGCGTTTCACCTCGGAGCGTGACGGTTCAGACTCATTCATGCCCAGCAATTGTGTACGCTGTGCGTAGAAGTTTTCATATCAATACTTTTAAAGTGCCTGTACATTTTATTGGAACATCCTGCATGTTTCATTTCGTTTAAAAAATGTTAAAAATTGTATCTTCAGAATGATATATACATGGAAATATTCCTTCAGAGACACTAATACTTGTTCGGTGCTTGACCCAGTTGCCGGGCATCGTCAACGAAATTCTCGAGGCTCCAGGATATAGTTATGA
This sequence comes from Lasioglossum marginatum, assembly GCA_028455795.1. Classification (NCBI taxonomy): domain Eukaryota; kingdom Metazoa; phylum Arthropoda; class Insecta; order Hymenoptera; family Halictidae; genus Lasioglossum; species Lasioglossum marginatum. Next base: position 3,948,526 of record CM052272.1, read on the forward strand.
GTTCTCGGTATCGTTCGTGAGACAAACAACGGGGGAGGGGAACCGTTGCCCGTGGTTTTTAGAGGCACGTTAACCGTCCGATGGCGACTTCCGTGTATCTTACCCTGTGTACGCGTTCCTCGCGTGTCGCCAACGCCAATAAAAGATGTGGAGTCATGCATGCACCGCTTGGCCATGTCGCCACTGCGTCCATAAGGTTCGCGGTACGGTGGATATGTTTGCGTAACATTTCAAATGGCCCACGTGTACCAATATTTGATTCATGGTTATTGCGCTCGGTTTCGACTCGGGAAATTGCATTCTTCGTAGCCAACTTATCCGTTCACTGTTCAGCGACACAGTTCATTTCTTCTAATTAAGATGCTCCATACAGTGGCGGACAAAAGAAAGCTTAAATCTTATAAAATAATGGAAGCGAGAAAACTGCAGATAGAAAATTGATAAGTTCCATTCTACATTTTCGTTATCGAATATTGATATTCAAATGTTTTATTAGTTTTATTACTTTGTTGCTGTCTGCTACAGCTTATAGTAGTCTCAAAATGTTGACCCTAGCACTCGAACTAAAAATTGCTTCACATTATTCAAAATATTGTTTACATTATTGAATATATGAGTATCTAATCAATAACCGCGTATGAGGTATTATATCCGGACGCGCCACATTAAAACTTGTGTCCTCACTCTATCTTCCCCTTCTACGACTATGATGCGTCCGGTACCGACAGAGAGAGGGTAACTACTTCCTTATCTGGCGACTCACATTATATCCATAAAATAAAAAAGATCATATACTGTAAACGCCCCTTTACTGTCCGGATTCGTGGGCACGATCACTGTTCAGTGCCTACCCACTCCACTGCTATTCTGTCCTTCTCTATGTTCGACTCTCTATTGAAGTCTCGGCGCGGTCGGCGCGATACTCTAGACGCAATAACACGACTTTATTGTAATAATAATGCCGTAAATCAAGGTGGTAATATATCTGGTGCCCCACCCTGTATATATATGTACAGTAAAAGTAAACTAATTTTGAGAATAATTATGATTCCTGAGAAAACGAATCTTCTACCTTTGCTCAAATTTTTCTTTCCTTGGGGAAAGTTATTCTATCCGACGCTATAGTTCCTTGGGTCGACCTCATCAGTAGCTATGAACACCTGAGACTATTGTAGGTCCGAATTTAGGAATCCCGTTACGGTGGCCAGGGGCCTAAATAGGTCGTGTGTATGATAATGTCGCCATTATCGTACCTTCCGTTGGGCCCTCGGGAAACCGCCAGATTTCGTCGCACACCTGAGTCTTTGAGGAGGACTTAATTAATTAAGGGCCATCCCGTCGGTTCGTTACGCAAGGGTTGAAAGGGTTACGTCTTAACGTCGAACAGCTGATGCCAGACCCTTGGTCGCGGGACAAAGCAACCGCAAATTTATTATCCAACCCGTGACGCCGGAAACGGTCTACAAACTGCGCGCTCAGTCAATCAGAAAATGTTTCTAACTTGCCACCAATTACCAGGTTTATTAGCATGCTGCCGTTTAATTAATTACCTGCATCGTATCGATTCAATATTATAAAACTGTCCATGCTGAAAATACGAAACTTTATGACCGCGCTTGGAATTGAAAATTAAATTCTTCAAGGTCTACAGCCAGAAAAGCTTTTGTTGCCTTCTTAATTGCAAATAACCGCAATAAGTGCAAAGCATATATGAGCATATTTTTTCTATAAAATTCTGTGGCTGCACCCTTATAACCTTGGACAAAGTCATTATTTCTGCACGCTTAAATTTTTTCGTTGAAGATCACGTGAAGATCAACTTATCGCACATCGACGAATTTGTTCTTTTATGAGCCACAAGGCTGTTGTAATGAAAATATGTAGTTCCATTTAAAATAACTTTGGTGACCTTGATTCCTTCCCTCTGATATTTTTTCCTATCGTAAAAAATAAGAAAAATATTCATGATAGGTGAAATACTTTGTATATGAAAATATATTCGACATACTCTGAAGATAAGCATACTCAGAAAACTTGAAATTGGCGCGTCTATTAGCTTCATTTTCAAAAGTTCCCGAACATCGCCGGAGTTATGAGACACCTTGAAATCTAAAGTTGAAGTATTCCTTCAGAGACAACGATCAAACTGCAGTTTCATATTTTCGTCGTGGTGGATACGTTCCGGGAAAAATGATGCGGCCCGTTCGTCTGGGAATCTACGATGCAGTAAATAGTCCGATAGCCAGAGCCGCGGAACGAATTCCAGCAAAAATTCGTTAAAGGCGAGTTACCGGAGTTGCGCGAGCGAGGCGTTCTCTATCTCGGCGGAGATACAGCTTGAAATAATGGTGTTTGCCCGGATCTCGAGATATCATTGTTAACAGCGGCCAACAACCTCGTATTTCGGGCTCACGGTGCTTCGCTCGGGGGCTGGAGGGCTGGAGTTCCGGGGGGATGGAGGCTCGTGGGCTCGAGCGATTTAAACCCCCAAACCATCTCCGCAAGTTCCGCGGAAGCGCGCAGACATTCCTGCGGGCGCGACGCAGCGCGATGCGCCGGAGCCGAGTGCATTAACGTGGACGACGACCTACTTAGCGAAGTTCGAGCGACTATAAATCAGTACACGCTGCCTTGTACTTATCGATGCTGCCACGTGAGTGCACCCGCTCCCTCTCTCTCCCTTTTCCCTCTCGCAGCTACGACACTGGATAACGCGGCGCGGCGCGGCCAAGCCAGCGGTTTCGTTATCACCATTTGATAACGGGCCGTTCCTCGGACCTCGTGTCTTCTGTCTCGTGAGAAAGTCTCGACTTTCGATCGACCGGCTGATATTAAATATCGTCGCCGCTCGAATGAGGAAAACACCGGCTTGGGTGCGCGGTGCATCATCGCCGGTTTCGTTCGCGAAGCGAGAAACGCGTAATTCACGATAAACGATTTGAGCATCGTCGTTTTCGATTCTGCAAAGGTACTTTCTAAAACTACTCAATTTCTTCCGTAAGCTTTCCTTAAAAATAATCGGTCGGACCTCAATGACCTCGAAAAAATATAAAATATTGCAGAAACGGGTGACCAGTGGGTTGGACCTATGGAATCTAAGTAGTTAAAATAAATCGGATTTTGTTTCGATCCGAAGACAATTGAATACGAACCGGGAATAAGGACAAAACTCATTTTGATAAAAACTGAGTTAACAGTACAATATTGATATACAGTTCCTGTAGATCATTTTAGTACATACAGATTCCATAAGGCGGTAGACTCGTTTCCAGGATTGCAAGGGTGCGGGATTCGCGTTCTCATTTCTCTAGATAAAAGATCGATCTAGCGCTATCTCCCTCAAAAGTCCTATTTTTTCGTTTACGAGGCGTAATTTGCATTATTCGGCAGCATGTAATTATGAAAATAGCTACATGCGCAGTTGTATGCTTCCGAATAATGCAAATTACGCCTCGTAAACGAAAAAATAGGACTTTTGAGGGCGATAGCGCCCTAGATTTTTTATCTAGCGTTTTTGACTACTGAAAAAACCCATTTTTGTATTAGCGAGAAATGAGAAAGCGAATCCCGCACCCTTGCAATCCCGGGAAAGGGAGTCTACTCCTTTAACACTAGGTTTACGGAGCTCTAGAAATAACTATTTCACATTATTGTATAAACATAACAAGAATGTGTCTATCCAAATTTTTGGCCATTTCTCCAATAATGTATTCCAAAAGAAATAAATTTGGTAAATAATTCCTCAGGGAAACATCTTTACAATCTCAATAATCGCACATTAAGAATATTAGAAGTCGTCATTTTGACGGTCCCGTAAACCTAGTGTTAAGAATACGATATAAGGTTGAAAACAATGTACGTGTTAGGTATTCGAAATTTACGTATTCATTTTTTCTGGGAAAAGTATTGCCTCATTGTTATACACGACTAGACTGTGAATCTTTATGCAAAATAAAATTGTTCTGCATCGATTGTAGGAAGCACTAGTTAAATAAAAATTCATTTCACCCCTTAATGGTCTTTTCACGTTGAAAACAAAATGATATTTTTAGATTTTTCATATTTTTCACCGTTTCATATTTCATCCAGCTAATTTCTTCATAAATGCATAAAAATTCACAGTCTATACATGACGTTCAACCTAAATTACAAGTTGATACTCCTGTAACACAGTTTGTCCCATGTTATGCGGATTGAAGAGGGAACTCCTCTCGAAGTACTTCCACGTTTCTTTGCACAAGTAACAAAATAATTAAGAATGACGGAGTCGGCTACGACAGCTGTGTAAATGAGATAAAACCTCTTTGCACCGCACATAACGGACCACCACGTTGAAAAATGTCGGATCCACGCGTCTCAAGATTCGAAGAACTGATAAGCTTGTTCAAACTCGTTAATGTGTCCGGCATTCCCGTAAACGCATTAGCTCGTACTTTATCGGTAGATCTGGAAACATCGGATGCTTCACGGGAAGATAAAAATCATCTTCACCAGTGTAAACAAATCGACGATAGAATGGTACGGTGCGATGAGGTTCGTGGACAGATTCTGAGTCAGAATTTCTGACGTATCACGGGCAGCTTCTGCAGAGCAGTCAACACCGCGCAAGTATCTTTTTATCGCAGTGAAATCCGTCGAACTGTCTGGTGAAAGTCTTTCATTACCTTGACAAAAAAAAATCTCTCACGCATCGTTACTCGCCAGGTCGTCAATTACTTGAACACGCGGTCTACCCTCCCGATCCCCTCTGTCTCTCGCCTTTGTCTTCTGTCCACACCTGAAGATTTTCTTCGCCGCGTGAAACGCAGCTCGGCTATCCATTGTGGCTCGTTACATCACCGTAACTTCGCTTTAACTTCTACTTGGACAAAGTTCCGCGTATATTACTGTAATAAGGTTGCTGATATATGTGGTTTGCTGGCGCAGTTCTGCCAGTCTTCGTAAATTGTAAATAATAGTTTATCGCGCGGTTGAAAGAAGAAAAATTGTATAGGTACTGTATCAACGGTTAGTCGATCGTAGATATTACTTCGGCCCGAAGCACGCGACAATTGATACAGTCATGCTCGACGGACAGTAGCATCGACGTTAAAGTCAATTAGCCTAGGAGATCCTGCGCGGTATCATCAAAGTGTGTCAGTCATTGTTTGCTGATCGATACCGATGGGACAATGGGGTTAAAAGTTGCTCGAAGCGCCGAGACGGGATCCTGGTAATATGGAAAATGTTGTTTATTGCGCAGGAACGGAGAGCTTGAAGCGAACTCGTCGCAGTCGGTGGTCGGTCAAAGGCATCGCGAAATGAAGCTCTCTGTATGCCGCGTCGTCATTATTGTAAACCGCAGGTAGACAATGCGACGGGGCGAGCATATCGCGAGTGCAGCCGGCGTACCGGCCCCCGGCGACTATTGTCGAATCGGAAGGAAGATTTGCTTTGCATGCGACATCCTTTTCGAGCCACTCGACGTGACGTCTGATTCGTCGCTTACGTGTACACTCGCGAAATCAATGGCATGCTCGCTTCGGGCATAGTTGTGTTATCCCGAACCGTATGAGTAAGAGAAGCAACGCGAAGCTTGTCTTTAACCCTGGCGCCCCTAATGCCGAGTTCATCCGTTGTCTGTGAAGCCAGTCGAGGGTACAGCGCGTCGCATGCATGCATGTAGCCGTCACACAGTGCTCGGAACAATGTCGAAACGTCCAATTTTCGAAGTATGGTATCTAGCAAAATTGTTGTAAAGCATTATAATGTGGTTTGCCATACGATGCACAATTTTTACCAAATATATGAATTTATTGTTAAAACAGGGGCGTAAAATCGAATATAGAACTCAATATATCTTCTCATACACGTGCTATTTCCTGAAGGTATTGATTTTTATCAATTATTCATTAATTTAATTTTTATAACATTGACAATTTATTCCAATTTTTCATGTTAAACTTTGATTCATGTTTAAAAGAAGTACCACGACGTAACTCTCTGATTTTTTACATACTACTTTTGTATTTCTTATAGCGACAAACAATTTCGACGCATAAAAAGTATCTTAGAACTGTGCTCAATGCTCTTGACCTCGAAGTGGCATTTATTAATTGTTTAGAACATTGATCACTGAAATTGTATTTCTTTTATGTTGGTCCACTAAGCAATAGTGCAAAGTTACACAATAAATAGACTGAGGACTTCGTGCATTTGTGACAAAAATGAATAAATGAGACACACAATTATTATTGATTTACTAAAATGATTAAAAGATCATTTGACTTGGATACAGAGAAATGTTTCATTTTCTCTGTAAAGAGCCGCAGTCAGCAATACAGATCCTCCAAACTCGTGTGAGCACATAATGTGGCAGCCAGCATGTTTTATCGTTGACGATAACATTTATCGGCGCGAGAGAATGCGAAAATTTTGTTCGGGCTCTTCACAGCGTGAGTGCTGTCTTTCGTTGATTACAGCGAGGAGAGTGTAAGACCGCGATCACGACGATAATCGTTACTGCGTAGACATCAGCCCTTCGAGCGGTATTAAAAGAGATACTACGCGATCCGCGCGACCGTACGATACTTTCGCCTAGCCCTGAACTAAATCTCCCCGTGACCGTCCGATTACGACTCCGTAGCTGACTGACTACATACGCAGAGAAGCACTAAAGCGCGATCGTGTCTGCCTTAGTAGTGCTTTAATGCCACGGTAGCCACCTATATACCTATAGACCCTGTCTCTCGTAAAAGCAATTGCATCAGACCTCGTTTATATCGCTTCTTCAGGGTTCTCTTTTTGTCGTAGCCCGCTTAGCAAAGGTAGAAAATCGTTCGAAAGAGCGTAGGTGCCACTTCTGCCTTCAACGTCTCGTTGTGCTTCTCATCCTCCCTCTCTCCTCGTGGTTCTTCAGCTTATTGCTGTTCCGTGTATGTACCGTTGAGTATGGCCAGCGCGAATGCAATTGGTCGGCAAGACATGAAACCGGTGTAACCACGTGCCGCATAGGCCCAGGTTGCTATGTTTCCAGAAGCATCAAGATAATCCGCTTTCCGTCTGAAATTTTCGAGTCAAAGGATTCGGCGCACGCGCGTGTCATGTCATTGTTGCCCTCGGGATACGATGCGTGAATTGAAGCTAAACGTCGCTATGCTCATAATAATTCGACCAAGCTGAAAGTTCAACCGTGCCGCCGGGAAATGTGAATGATTGCGATCCAACCGCACTGGGTCAATCTTCGAGATACGCATTGTTTGACTGCGTGCTGTGCGGAAACTGTGTTACGTTCGGTCGCGCGGTCAGCGGACACGTTTCGAGGGAATCCTGCGGTCGTCACTCTTGGTGCAACGCGATGCATTTGTATCTATTCTACTCTTCTATTTACAGTGGGTAACGATAGTATTCGAACGCCCTTTAAAACAAAACAACTTTTTTATAATTGTACCTGAATTTAAACGACCTGATTTTTTATAATCAATTAGAAGCATTGGGGTTTATGAAATGATATGCAAAAAAGATTTTCCAAAAATTATAATTTACAAGGTCACATTCAAAAATAAAAAAGGCATTTTTAAAACTTTTTTATTTGGACCCTTAATGAAAAGGACCGTGCGAGCGGCAAGATGGAACCGCAAGATGGACACGAAAGCAGCTTCGTTTTCTCGCGTTTTTGTCCCCGCGTGGCGCGGCGGGTGTTTATTGACTCGCGTGCCGGTTCCCTGACACAGAAGCTCCGTTCCAGTTGTAGAATCTGCTCTTCCCTCTTTCCTGGTTCCGACGGCGATGAAGTTATTCGACGAACAAAGCTATCGGCCGCGCAATCGCTCGTTCCCTCCTCTCGCGTGGCAGCCGCGCCGCGCGGATCGCGTAACTTCGAGATTAGCAAATAATATCGGGGCCAAGGTTACTACGGGTGTTGCACCGTTGCGTCCACGGAACAATGAAATTTCACGCAAGCCGAACACATCGCGGCGAGTAATCGACCAGTCGTTTCTGCGCGTAAAAATGCTCGCTTGCTCGCGAGGCCATTGTTCTGTAGATATGTGCGCGCGCCCGCGCGAACTCTCCTTCGCTTCCACTGATTCGCTCACGGACGCATCTTCAAACGTTTTCCGCTTCTCACGGCGAGATCGGTATCGCGCGAGCTCGTCACCGGATGCAAACGTTAAGCACTCGTTATGCATTTATGCGCGTTTATCGCGTGCTATGGTTATTCGGCTCGCCGTAAGTCGATTCCGTCGTCGCTCGACGCGTTATCAGTAATTAGCTCGCGTAAATCACGAACTGCCGGCATCGCGCAATTAACCATCCGCCAATGGTTTTACATGCAAATTTTACATGCGCGGTGACGCTGCCGCGAAATTTCACCGGTGATGGCGGCATTATTACGTTATCAGGCCTCTGGTCCGAGATTTTTCTCCACTCACAATGTAAAACCATTTTGTCCATTACTCGTGCGCTGAAAGCACTTTGCACCGTTTATTATCGTGTATCACAGCGATACATTTTTTAATGCCCTCGTTGTAACCTTATTTTCATGTATACAGCCTCGGTTCTACCATGATTTTTGAAAGTTCAACCCTCTATGGTTCGAATTTATGAAACCCACGACGAAATTGTTATTTTTTGGTTTCGTTTAATCCTGTTGGCTGTTTTCAAGGTATTAAATACACTTTTTGTAATGATCCTATGCATCAAAGCAACAATTTTCCTACAAGCAAAGAGTGTTGTTAACCAATACATACGTGGAAAAAAGATTCTATCCGCACATTGGTGGGATTCTTATTCGCCCCAAACGGCTAGTATAATGTAAGCATTTGACGAACTCGATTACACGAGGAAAATTATTTTCATGGGTTGCAATGTAAATATTAGTAATGGGCGGGTACCTGATAATTTCTAGTTCTCTTAAATTCATAAGTATATCTTAAATACATAAAGATACTTTTGAGATCATTGTTTAACTAATGACATTAATCTTATAAATCTTACATGTATAAAATCATTGTCCCAGTAGAGCTGTTATTATTAACATTTTCTAAATTTTTTAGATGAGGACATGAAGCGCCATACACTGGAAGTGAGGAATAGGCTGACCATTGCGATCGTACAAATGCAATTGAATGCAATTGAATCATTAAGCAATACATTTTGAGAAAGGTTGCTACTAGGCTTGTAGGCTTGTGTGCGAGTTGGGAACTTTCTTTAAGGAAGAGAATCCTTGTTTCGAAGACGTAGGAAAAGAGACATGGTGAAAGAGGGACCCCGAAGAGGATCGATGGGAGGAGAGTCTTGCGTCATAGGACGGTGTCGAGAGCTGTTGACATTTTGCTTGGCGTTCCTCGAAAGTTTACCGTGTTCGCCATCCAGGCGGTCCACGAGAAACCATCTTATGTTTCCACCGGTCGATAGTTCTCTGAAGTGCAACCGCTGCTATGGTTTGATTGTTCGCGGATTGTTTTGCAAGCGGCACGGCGCGGCGCGGTGGATGAATCAGCAGGACGAATAATAGCGTGGACGAGAAGACCGATAAGTGAAAATTCATGGAACGATTCCACCTATTGCCCTCTCTCTTGGATACCGGATTAACCAGTTTTTGCCTCTAAACTCTGGCATCGACGGAGCCCATAGGGTGGCGGACGCAAGAGCCGGACCACGTGGCTCCCGGAGGGAACTTTCGTTGGAGGACGAACGTTGCCTACTACCTACCGGAATTACGCGGTCCAGATTCTCGAACGAACTCGAAATCGAAAGCACGCCAAAGCAGGCCGGCTTCCGTGACGCAATCGTGCGCCGTGCCGGTGTTCCTGACCTGCCTTCATTTTTTATCCCCCCTCCGTGGCGCAGAATGGCGCGACGTGGTAGCTGGTAGCGTGGCAGCTACCGTGGCAGACAGCCAAGTAGCAACCGCGATCCAAGCATAGGCCTCATAACGACGGACAACCGGTGAAGTTGCGGGGCCGCAGCCGGCGTTAACTCCCGCAGGATAAAAATCCTGGCACACGCGCGACCATGTATCGGCTAGCACATCGACGCCAATGGAGGTGGACACGGTGCACGCCGGTGGGGGGCCGGGAGACAGACCGACCAGCCGGCCATTTCTTGACTTGCGACACCCTCCGCCACGGAGACCAAGCGCGTTTTCCGCTCCTTGGCCTTAATTAACATCTGACACGAGTCCAGTGTACCACCACCCCGGCCGATCCCCCGCCGCTAGGACCTTCAACGCTTTTTTCCCTACCTTGCCTCTTAATGCCGTTTAATTGCTCCTCCAGCTGTGGATACGAGGTTGAAAACAGAGCTGACCGATGCTTGCTTAACCCTGAAACGACGTCGTTTTGCCAGGTGCGCGCGGAGGGAGCGATACCATCGGCGATGCCTGCCTTCTCCTGCGAGGAACCATCCTGCCTAAAGAATTACCGGTATTACTGAGGCCGATTCCGACTGAATAAGTATCCCGCGGTCTGTCATCGCTTTGTTAGATTGGTTTGCGGTTCGACGTTACCCTAGGTCATATGGGGGTTGCAACCAAGTCAGAATTCCGTTCTTATTTCATGGAATGATGTGTTAATGAGAACTGTAGTTGCATTGAATTACTGTTAACGTTGTCCAATAAGGTCCAACAGTTCTACTGACCCTTTGGTTTGCAAAATCGGGGATCGAATCTATCTTAAAATACAGAGTAAATTGTATTTTATAAATCTTATGAAGTTATCTTCACTACATTTCACTAGTTATGGCTAGACTGCGGAACTTTATGCAAAATAAAAATTGTTTGCATCAACTGCAACAAACAAGGCCCAAGTAATAATTTCCTTCATTCTTTAATAATATTCATAAGCTGCAACTAATACATTGATGTCCTTAAATTTTTTAAATGTCTCCACTGTTTTAAGTTGCAACTATCCATTTTTGTCATAAATGCATAAAATCTGCAGTCTAGTTATGACAATTTTCAGCCCTCATACTAAATTCAGATCCATATGAATCCCTATTTGACTTTCCTTGTAAGACATAACTTATCAAACAAATATTATGTAATAAAAAATGTAAGTATAGTAATTCTATTCACTTTCTACAAAACGGATGAGAACGAAAGAATAAAAATTCTTGCATTGAATCCTTGGGATGAAGGATTAATACAAAATGATAGGAACAAAATTGCTAGTTACTCGTGAACTGCACAATTTAAACAGTAAAGTGGGTACCAAATATACAAACCAGAAGATGAATAAGAAACACACCCAAACAATGAGGTATGTAACACTGCGGAAGCCAGGTGCGTCAATTAGAAACAGATGTTATGAGCTAGCAAGAAATTACCGATGGTTTTTAATTCTTGTAAAAACGGTTTATCTACATTCAGCGGAAGTTGACCACTAAGTATTTATAGTTCCATGCAAGATCTCATTAAGGGTGCTATCACAATATTTGTATTAAATGATTTCAAAGGGTCGTGCCCAATTTGAAAATAAAACACCAGCGGTTACTTTTAAAAATATCAGATTTGCTAATCAATTAGAGTGATGTCCGAATATATTGCCACGAGTTAATCCCAATAATTTTTGGAAGCATTCGCTTGTGGCCTGCTTTGATACGAGCCGACTCAATATTCTAGTTTCTCTCTCTCCTTCCCTCGGGCTGGCCTACTTTTCATTCCTGCTGATACCGTCCGAACAAATTCATGTCCCGCTCGGTAGCCATACAGGGTGTCCCAGAAATGCTGTAATTTTTTGAAAGGGATGATCCTTGCACCCTTTGTTCTTGCACACATTTCCCGAAGAGTCAAAAGTCAAAGTATGTAACAGATCTGATAATATGTATATCGCGTAGTTGCTATGATTCTGCTAAAAAAAGTTGGCGAATGTCGAAATACGCGGTAACAGTTAGGGGCTCCAGCGAGTCCTAGGGTTGAAATTTTGATTGGAGGGTGGGTGCACGATGGCTGGCGCCCGCTAGAGGCGCGAAAAATAGTCGCGACGTCGTTTCTCGAAATTGAAGTACGCTCGGCGCGAAACTGCCGGAAGAAAAACAGTGAGCTGGAAGGGGGTTAGCGGTGGGAGGACCGGGGAGAGTCGTCTCAGGTTCCTTGACTCCGTCGTCGCCATTTTTCCGGCGACAGGCAATGTTCGCTGTATTTGACTTGGTAATGCCAAAGGTCTTGTATACTCTCCGGGCTCCTCTTTCTCCCACACCTTTCTGTCGTCGACACAACGGCTTCGGTGTAGTGGTAGGTCCTGGCGCTCCACGCCGTCTGATCCTAGGACAACGCGTCGCGTCGCGCGCGCTCCGCCAACTCCCGGTTGTTTTGCGCGTTCCGGAAACAGCAGCTCGTCGATTCGGAACGATACGACGCTTTCGGCATTTCACGAAATTACATCGAACTCTTCCGCCCCTCCCCGTTCAGCTCGATTTTCTTGTCTCGTTCAACAATCCGCTTGATCGTCCCCGCTTCTTCGCGTCCCCGTTCCACGTCGAGTCGTCGACCGTCGTTCCATCCGGCGTTTTGTTTCCGACCGTCTACCTCGTTACCGTGCACGCTGACCTCGGACAAGGTCTTATCTGACGCGATGAAGTGCTGCCGTTGCGAACGGGACACCGTGTCCTGCGACCTCGCCGAATAAACCTCAACTTCTCATCGTTACTCGAGCACTTCGGTCATTCGGATAAAGCATGTGGAGTTTCGACGCGTATATAGGGAATCCTGATTAATTTTCTTGATAGCGAGATCACGAAGTGGATCGGAAAAGTTACTGGAGACCGAGAGCCGATAAGTTCCAAAAGACATTGAGAACATTCCAGCTTTCACACTAAGAGAATTGTCTACAAAATGTTTAAGATATAGTTGATTCTTGTGAACTTTTTGATACAAAAATCTACAATATATCATTGAAATTGAAATCGTCCTGCTTTTATTTATACGGACTGAGATAACACCAGATATCGTGTTTTCAAACGTATTTTTGAATTTTCAATATAGGCCCACATAAAAAAGTGGCAAAATACAACTTTTAGTATTTTTTTCTACAATTCCGAACAATTGCATTTTTTGAAAAAATTTCTTTTCACATCCTGTAGTAAACTACCATAATTGCTTTAGATTCCCAAAAAAGTTCAAATCGTATAATACAATATTAAAAAAGTTATCGTCTTTTTTAGAGCGTCCGAATATTAATTCGGGTCACTGTAAATAAAACCTGAAGTCTAAACAATGAGTGCGAAAAGTCGTCTTAATTCGGCAATCAAAAACGCTTTCTAAACAGATCTAGCAGGATAAGCTTTTGAAAGATAATTCCCTAAAATTTCCCTAAACAAACACCCTTAAATTTATCATTTTTTTCTCGATTGTTAATTAAGATGAAAAGAAATGAAAATACTCGAACTTATCTCCTGCATTTCACATATTTTTTCAGAATTGTTAGCAATTTATTAAGGGTAGAGAAAAGTTATTTTTTTAGAGGTTGCAAGCAACTCTTTTGATGGACAATATTCTGTTACCTATCTAATATATATTATAATACTATGTAAAACAATGATGACGTTGTAATACACCTAATCTTCCTATAACACGGTTAATTCGTTTCGTGTTCAGCCAAACTTAAAATTAATCTGAAGTGGGTTATCCAAGTCTATTGAGTTGTACTATATGGGGACCGTGTTGTGGTAGGGTTGATATAGAAACGTGTTTCCAGAGAGTATCTGTAGATGTATAAAAATTGAATAAAAATTTCGTTCGACTTTTTTTTTAACTTTTTCTCGATTTGCTTGAAGAATTACTTTCCTGATCTTTCCTCTGTCAGTCAATGACTCGTATCATGAAATATGTAACTTGTGTGATGTAAGATCTTCTGCAGCCTTTCTGGCACACGTTGGAAGTATCAGATTCCGTCTAATTATCAGCGTTGGTGAGCATCTTCCGAGCGACAATTCTGCTGATCTTCTAACAAAAGGCGGAAGTGAGATAGAGTCCACTCGTTCCGAGAACAATATATATTCCTGCAGGGGTCCTATTATCCGCAAAGTTTTCCCGTTGTGTTCGTCGCTGCATTTCAAGATCGGCGACGAGCTCCTGTTACTTTTACTGGCCTTGTCAGCATGACGCGTAAGTAAACGTCACTTCGGTCGATGATGCGTTTCATTGGCTCCCTCGGCGAGATTTTATCATCTGCCCATGAGAGACCATCGTAATACCACCGACCGGTGCTACGAGCCTTCCCATGAACCAATTTTCCGGTCGGAACCACGAAAAACCGAAAAGCTGCTTCTCCCCTGGTTCCCATGAAACGGCCATTAAAGCCTGGCACGGTAATCAATGTTTTGCAATCGATAGGGTTGGAATGCGAAAGTATAAAACGACGTGAATTTACGGCTGAGGTTAATCGTAAATTTTTCTAATCGACCATAACGAGCCGCGCTCGATACGAAATCGTATGCGTAAATTCCCGGAAGCGACGGCGAACGCGGCTGCATCGGGAAACAGTGGAAAACGCTAGTGAATAATAAAGGGAAAGGAGCAAAAATAAAAGAGAAAAAAAGAGAACAAAGTGACCGGAACGGCAGCGTGGCATCATCCCCAGCGGTTAGTTAATTATCGAGTCGTGCGCTGTGTTACGAAAGTATCGCGGCAACGCGATTCATTTATGGCTGCGCAGTGGCGCGAAGCGCCCAAGGTCAGCGCAATCATCTCCTTCGTCCGCTCGAGCAAGACCGAATTTTTCTACACCGTCGTGTAATGCGAAGTACGCGGAATATAACTTATCATTCATTTTGCCAGGGATTGCGTTGCGGGTTTTACTTAAGCGAGTAAGCGAGCAAACGCGATGCAAAAACAAGAGCAACATCGCGCGCAGCCGATCTCTTCGTTCCTTTGCCTCGTAATAAACTAACGGATTATTCCCTTACACGGTGCAACGTGGCCGCGACCCTCTCGCCTCTTCCTCGCGCACCCCCTCGATCGGAAATTATATGGCCTTCTTCCATTTTTCTCTCGCTTAGCGGGGAACGAACGAGCCACGAGCCACTATTTCCAGCTGATCCTCCACGCGATTTCAGGCTATCAACTAAATTTAAGCCCTTCATGAGCTTCTGGTGAGAGGTTCTAGGAAAACTTCACACACCCCCGCCTCCACCTCCTCCCGTTATTTTACGCGTCATGGGCTTCGCGAGCGTGAAGTCGACACAGTATCGAGACGCTCGAAATATTTCGACCTGAAACGTTTATTATTAATATTAGTTTCATTTGTTGATGGTGAAATAAACCCTTTTCGATACTTTATTTGTCTACAAAACTGATGTAGTACAATAATTCGTTTTGCCAAGTAGACAGTTAACATTATTTCAAATAATCTGTTACACAACAATTTGAACTTTCCGATAAAAACAACATTCTACTGTCTTCCAGAAAAGTATTTTCACTTTGCGTCAACCAAGCCTTGCTAAATATAATTTGTTTTCAAAGAAATTTTCGTAAAGACTTTGACAAATCTTGTTCCTACTTATCCTCTTATTATTTGTAAAGTCAATGGCAAGCTGTATCTAGAAAAGGAGAGTCTTCACCGATTGTGATAACCTTGGATTATGTTGTCGAATACATTATTCTGGACAACTTTTTCCTGTCCACGTTGCTGCAGCTTTGCATCAGTTTCCCATATAATTGGTAAATTATCATAGCCGTGAAATATCTACTGCAAATGTAATTCATTTTTATAATCTGGGTGAGGTCCAAGTTAGATTTAGTCGAGGTCTGGGTTTAGATGAAATCGGAAATTCAAAATGTCGATTTGGACAACATATACATAGGTTCATGTATCTCAAGGTAATTGAAATTGTGCAGAATTACCAAAAATTGTGTTATACAGTGAGCCAGGAAAGTACTCGAACGCTGTGAAATGAAAAGTTTCACGCTTAAAAAATATAAGTCATATTACGAATTATAAAATACTTTTATTCCTATACTATAGAAATAAAAATGTTTTGTAATTCATAATATAACTCATATTTTTTAAACGTGAAACTTTTCATTTCAAAGCGTTCGAATACTTTCGTGACTCACTGTACATGTATCTCACGGTAATTGAAACCTATTGTGCAGAATTACCAAAAGTTGTGTTTTATATGTTTTTACGCAACCTAAACCTAAAGTTTAACCTTCACTCTGCGTACATATATTCTAATGTTAACCCTGTATTGGGACCATTATTGTATTGGGGTGTAATCACACCCCATACATGTTCTCAGCGCAAAATGTAAAGAAACTCTGACTGCGTAAGTATTTATGAAATTTTGTTGACTTTTATGACGGTAAACATGGAAAGATTTAAAAATTGAATATAATCTATATAAATTCTCTATAAATAAGAATAATAACTTCAATAATTTCATTTTTTTTATTTTAAATTTTCCATTTGGTAACTTCTTATGTACGTATTTATTAGTCTGGAGTGTGGTTACACTCCTATACATAGAGTAAATGTTAATCATAAGTTTTAGTTCCTGAGGAGCGCGAAAAAGTTGTTCAGAATGGCGCCCTTGGCTACATATTTCAAGGTTAACGAGATCCCTTTCCCAGCAAATTGCCAAATTTTCTTGTCAGTAAAGATACACAGCAGAGTAACTCATTCTTAATTTCTTATAACAATTAAAGTTGTTTCCCAATTGCATTTTGATTCGAAAGACAATTCGAATTCACTTTAAACTGTAAAAAACCACTCTATTGCCTAAGTAAATAATGAACCAATGCAGAAAGTTCCAACTATTATGTATAAAACAATGAAGATAGACACAGTCCAATCAAGTATGCAGAGATATTTTCTCATCGTGAAAAAATTGTGCGTATGCATATATCTGTAAGAATAAAATTACCATAACAGGCAATGTAAATTGCATTGTATACTCTGCTGCTCGATCATGTACAGACACATCGTGAAAGGAATAGATCCACCTACCCAGTGACCTCTTTATCCTTGTGTGTAGTGATTCATCTCTTTTATCCTTCATTACGAAATGAAAATGCACAACTATATGATGATCAAGCGAGTTCCAGAGCCCTCGCGTTATAGAGACTCGGGCGACTATTATTTCTGAAACTCGTTGCGGAGACTGTACGTAGCCGTACAAGCTCGGACACATTTTCCCAGCGTCCTCCGCCCCTCGGGTCGTTCCCAGCAAAAAAATCCTCTCCCGCACGTTCCTGGACTCGGCGCCTCGCGGTTTCGAGCCGAATTGTTCGTCGGGGTTGCGCACCGCTTGCAGCGGGCTCGGACTTTTTGCATAATCCCTCTCGGAAATCTTTGCATAACCCACGATCGTATCCAGATGTTGCGAGCAGTTGCCACTTAGCGGCCAGACGGTCGAGACATAATATTTGATGGCTCGCGTTAATTTCTTTTTTCCTCGGTCGCCGCGTACACGTCGCGACGTTATCTCTCGCTCGTATAAAATACTCGAACGACCGGTGGATCGGCTAGAGACCGTTAGAAACGTATTTCCCAATAGTTTCCTATTTTTGGATCGCGAGAAAGCCTCCTCGGCCTCGCAATGAAACTTGAGTTGTTAAAAAGAGGCTATGTTCCGAAGTCGGAGTCGCTTCTCAACTCGTTTCGTCGTCCGCTCGAGTAGAACGAAAAGGAAAAAGTCATTGAAATATTTTCTAAGCGCGTCGCCAGCAACAGGTAACGTTTTATCACGGTCCCAGCTCCCCTAACGAGCGCGCAGAACCAGGTGTTTCAGTGCGACGTTTCGCGATTCCGGCTCGCTGCTCTAATGTTATGATCAAAACTGTTGGAGGTGAGTGTACCGGGTCGTGCAGGCTGGGACACGTTTTCCTAACCTCCCCTTCTTCTCCCGCTACCTCCTCCTGCCCCACCGGCACTTTTTCTTCGTTCCTCTCTTTATCTCCGCGGAAAGAGGGACGAGAAGGTGGAAATCGGACAACGGGGAGCTAAAGCGGGAGGGGGAAAAAAAGAAAGAGAGATAGAAGAGGTTCGAGACATGTTGTTGGAGAAGGAGGTTGAAGAAGGAGGGAGAGGGAACGAGGTACTCTACCTTTCCCTTTCTTTCCAGCCTCTCCGTCCCTCTTGCTAGGGACAGTGGACGCACGGAGCATTATAACTCGGCTTCCCCCTCGTTCTCGTTGCAACCTTTCTTTCCCTCCTCTTCGTCTCCTCTTCTTCTCGACTCCCGCTAGCCTCCCCGAGCCTCCTCACCGTGGTCCACGAACCGCTTCCCTGCGCCCCCCAACCGCCGGTACACTCTCAGCTGCAGCACGATGAGAGATACAGGGACACGCGGCCCCGCTTCTCGCGAGTAAAACCGTCCTTGATCCCCGGGCCACGCTCCATACGATACGAAAGAGGCACGGAGTGGCTTCTCTTTGGCCGACTCTCCCTCTTGTTCAGCACGTGGTCACCACTGACGTCACGAGGCGCGCTCCGAGACCCAGCCGTCCGGCGTCCGCGTCGTCACGAGAACCTTAGGGCCCGTGCATACTTCTGTGCCTCGCGAGTACGTGGCTTTAACCTATAATTCCCCAGAAACTGAGTTTTTTTCGAGAAAAGAACAGCTGCCCTTTTGGTAAGCTGTTATCAAAATGTCAAAGTTGTAACTTCTGCGAATCTTAAAACGTTATTATTCCCTATTACATATAAACAGCCTGTGGAGCCACTCACAATTTCCATTCACCCCCGTTTTCAAACTCGAATTTCTCAAAAACAAAATCTCGTGTGAAAAACTAATAAATTCAAAATCAGAATTAGAAAATTAAACCAGTAGCTTTTCTAGGAGAATGTGATTCTTTTGGTTGACAATATTTAGAGGGGATTGTTCTTGTATATAGACATTCGTAGTATCTTCTATGTAGACATTTTAAAATAAGACATTGAAATCACATTTTTCTCCAAATTGCATGCAGTAGATATTCCTATCTTAAATAGTGTTCTTTTTAGTACAATAGTACAATTAAATTATAGTATTAGCAAGTAATTGTTTACATATTTTTAAGCTGCACTAAACATCAGCATAACGATATTTAAATCAGCTCTTCGTATACGAAGCAATAATATAAGTAACAGCATACTCGTAGATGCTTTATAATCGATCAGACAAAATAAGTATGTATAATATTGTTAATATAAAACAGCCCGAAAATAGGTAACTATATTTTTGTATTACAAAAATGTCTTGGATATTATTACTTATAATTAGACTGCGAATCTGTATGCAAAATCAAAATTGTTCGTATCGATTGTATGAAACACAAGTCAAATAAAATAGTTATTCTTCCTTTCATAATTTCAACAAGTTAAAAATAATACATAAACGTTCTTATATTGGTTTAAACCTTTTACCGGTTTAAATTGCATCTACCCATAATACTTATTATAAGATCGTAGGCAATACGCTATCTACTTATTTGACCTTTGACGATAACGAAAGCAAAATAAACAACAAGTGGGACGTAATTATAAATTCATATTGTAAGAATTCTGACGTGAAAATGTCATAGGCCATGCACGATGTTCTAAGCGTTGAATCAGGTTTCATCAGAAATTTAATTTGACTGCTCCATCGATATCGCCCCTCCTACGACTCGACAAAGCAGCTACCGTTAACATGCACGTGCAAGCTTTGTCGCGCGATCCGTATCATTACGCATTTCTGGTCTGTCGTTAGCGCGATAACCAATGATTAGGTGTGGGACGCAAGCGTGATCGTTTCGACAGCAACTCTTGCCTGCGAGTTGCAGGCAATGTTATCGGGACGCTTTCCTTCAGGGGATTTAGGTCTGACGCGCGCGTTCTCAGCTACGATAACGCCTGCTTGTTTAGGCGTAGGCTCTTTTCCATCTCCCGCTATTCTTTTTCTTTCCCTTTTTTCTATGGTTAGTTTGTATTCAATCGGGAACCGACCGTTCCACAGAGGTGCTCATCTTTTATCGCCAATTCGCTCCGCTAGATCCTAGCTCGATCGAGGAAGTCGTTCGTTTAACGACAGTTAAACTACTGGTTCGCTCTTCATGCGAGATTAATTTTAAACGGACAGCCCCCGGGAACATTGCTGATCGTATCGAGCCGTAGGATATACGCGACGATCTCGCGAATATCTCTTTGTTCGTATCCTGAAATTATCTGTTCGCAGAACCACCGGTCATGCGGGACCTCCTCGACCTCTTCTTTCCTCTTCGACACGTGGCTGGAGCTGACGTCACGAATCGCACGATCCTCCCGCCTCGGTACGCTGGTATTCGTTAAGTTACGTTCACGTCAAGAAATCGATGATCGCTAATACGAATAGCCCGGCTGAAAAAAAGTTCTTTTGTACTCTTTCTTTCATTATTATTAAGGGAATAGACTCCTTTTTCCAGGATTGCAAGGGTGCGGGATTCGCGTTTTTCGATAATACAAAACTGGGGGTTTTCAGTAGTCAAAAACGCTAGATAAGAGATCGATCCAGGGCACTATCGCCCTCAAAAGTCTTATTTTTTCGTTTACGAGGCGTAATTTGCATTATTCGGCAGCATGTAGCTATCTTCATAGCTACATGCGCAGTTGTATGCTTCCGAATAATGCAAATTACGCGCTCTAGATCGATCTTTTATCTAGCGTGTTTGACTACTGAAAAACCCTAAACTACTAAAAGCTACGAAACTACGAAAAACTAGTGAAAAATACTGAATTTTTGTATTATCGAGAAATGAGAACGCGAATCACGCACTCTTGCAATCCTGGAAACGAGTCTACCGCCTTAAACAGATAACATAATCGTAGTAATTTAGTACCGGCGCATTCGACACCACTCAGCAGCGGTTGTTAGCTGTCGGCCGTCGGTCGATGCAGAACGTAAGCTAACGATTTACCTTTAAACAACTCAGAATAATATCATATAGCACCTTTTTGGATTTGTCTCAGTACCTGCTGTTATTTTCTGAAGAAAAAATATAGTATTCCATTTAAGAAAAGTAGATTGATCTTCAGATCTCCTCCACTACTCAACCCACAAGAAAACAATTAATACCACGTAATGTAGCCCGTCATACCAAACAACTTTTGTAAGGAACACTTTTTTGATAACGACAACGCCTTCCGAGATATCCTGCTGTTCTCACTTAAACAGGACACCCTGTATGTTTCTTCAAAATCGGAACTTTTATCTCCGGTCTTCCCTACTGAATAACTTTTTTTGTCAGATTGTCCTAAATGCCTCAAATGCGGTTATGGTTAACGCTAAAATTAATTCTTATATTCTGGACATCAAAAAGAAATATAATCAATTTATTCGGAATAATTCTAATAAATATTTCATAAAATTTTACTGAGTTCCGTCTCATTCCGGAATCTGGGGCAATGAAGTTGCTGATGACTTAGCTAAAAATGCTACCACTTTCTGTTCCTTAGGTATCTCAAGAATTCCTTATACTGATCTGTACGAACCTTTCATGAAAAAAGCTTTTCTCAACACTTCCATGATAATTAAAAACCATAGGTTATATAAAGGCAGATTTTACTTTCTCCACTATCATAGGGATAGCCGTCTTCCTTGATTCAATGGTATAAATTTATCCCGTCATTTTATTGTCTCAATAAACAGAAGCAGAGCCGATCATTATCATCTTGCTGGCTCTCTTGCGCGGATTGGCATCATTGATAGTCCTATGTGCAGATGTAACTGAGTGGGAAACTCTTAATCACGTCCTTTGGCAGGGCAATTTATGTGATGCGCAAAGATTACTACTGCTGAAAAACCTTTTTAAGTTAAAATTTCAACTGCCTCTGGACGTTTCCATATTTTTGGCTGGGCCCAATATTAAAGTCTGCCTTTATATTCACTCGTTCCTAAAAAGTTGTAACTTGCGTGTTTAAGGGTAACCAAAATGGTCGTACACCCTTATGTTTAGTTTTTGTAGAAGGTTCTTGTTCTGTATACTCCACTTATGTTTACACCTAACTAATAAATCTCTTCCGAGATTTTCTCAATCAAAAAAAAAAGATCGGTGCGACCGTTAGGATGAACAGCCTGTACAAAAGAAGCTTCGCCAGATTGGATCACCAACGACGCGACGCAGCGATGAGGATGACTGGTCAGCGAACGCGTTCCCTGCGTCTCTTCCTGTTATACGATAAAAACGTGAAGAAACTACGGAGGATCCGAAAGCGATCGCACGCGTAATATCAAGTCGGCGCGAGTGCTACATTTAGAGACGGTGACCTTCGCGATCTGTCGATCGCGCAATTGTGGCACGAAATACATTTGCAACGAAAGCAGCCTGACGGAAACAGTAGAGAGAAAAAACGTCGCTTAAGATTCCGAGCTCGAGGCTCGAGGCTCGCGGCTCACGGCGCTATGCATCCCTGGAATCGATTCTTTGTTGCAAACGTCGCGTCACGGCGTAATGGAGAAAACTCATGAGGCTGTTTTCTGAGTGATGAAACGACCATTGACGCAATACACCCTTCGGTCCCGCGCAGAATCGTTCCAGGTGTTCCCTCGCGTAGGAGACGCAAATAGCGGCTGTGTTTATTAACGCGGTAATAGATACCTGTTGTCTTTTTATCGACGGTGTCGTGTTTCGTTTACGAGAAACCTATAATTTTCCGCGTTACGCGTACTCGCCTCTGCGATTTATTACATCAGGAAATACCCGGAATTCGTTATCGAACTCGTTAATTACGATAGATGCGCAACGACCCAGAACAATAGATATCCGATTACCGATAATCGCGGGACGTCGAAACCGAAGAGATCGATTGAGGGCATCGGCTTTCTTTTTTATATTATTCTCTTGCACGATCATTCTAAAAGTAGCATAGTATTTGGCACTATGGAATGTCCGCGTAGATTAATCTATCACAAATTATATTTCAGGATTTGATAAAGTTTTGTAAGAGGTATTATTACAATTAATAGAGTGACTCCATATTTTTCAAGTGAAAACTTCTTTAGACGAGCGAGCGAGAGAAACAGATAGGTGTGCAATCGCCTTAGAAGTTTTCACTTCGATCGTGCGATCTTATGCGCACAGTATTGTCTAATTTATTTTGTTTGTTATGTAAATAAGGCAAAAATTCCAGCCTTTACACCTTATCAATATAAACCACGTAATGTTTGCGACTGCGAATGAACAGTGCAACAACGTTTCAGATTATTCAAGGATTATAAACCGCTGGCGAACGGGCTATTTTTGGGATACTACATATACATTCCAGTGTCGCCAGATCAGGAGAATTGACTCCAATGGAGGCGAAAAAGTTACCCTCTCTCTATCAGTGCTGGATTAGTCACGTGACATTGCGACACATGCACGACAGAAACGAAACGCATCACGTGACCGGACCGTGGCGGGAGCGTGGGAGAATAGCGTCGTAGAAGGGGAAGGGTAGAGAGGGTAGCACATAAGATGTGCTGAATTGATGGTAAATGATTATCATATCGTTTGTCTGAGAACAATTTTGCAGGAATTGTTTTCGAGCATCCACTAATTTCGAATGAAAATGATTATGTTCTTTCCGTTTATCGCTCTGGTACATGTTTCGTCCGTGCTTTGACAAAAGTGTGCATAATATCCGATTTCATCGGAACTCTGTTTACATGGTTATCTACATATCCGTGCTCGTTCCATAATTTTACAGATAAGGGGGTACAAGTACGATCGTGGCGTTACAAAAGGAACGGGATTTGGAAATGACCAATTTTTGAGGGGGATACCGATAGCCGGTAGCCACGTAATCTCGAAACGACCGATAAATTTCCATTTGTCGCCGTTCGCTCGATCAGCCGCAGTTAATGTCGTGTTCCCCGACTGTCGCAGGAGGGATCCGAAAACGGGTGCCGTGGACAGTGAACACTTTTCAGAATAAAGATGGTCCGAGTGCGTGGCTCGGGTGAGACAATAACGGTACCGGAGTAATTTATTCTCGGTGGACGGTGCGTTGGTAAGGCGCGAGCTGGCTCCGCAGCGACCAGCGATCCGCGTGTCTCCACTTTCTCCAAGGCCTTGGTTCGATCGGTCGTTCTTACACACCGCAGGCGCGTCCTCTACCTGTTTTGCATAAAACAGCGACTCCCGGAATAATAACGATATGCAAGACAATATTCTCTTGTTACGTTCCAAGCTCGGACCGACGAGCACCAGCTAACGATGCTGCGCCACGTCTCTATTCATAATAAATAGATTGCGGAACTCTGTGAACCTAACGCGCACGAAAACTACAAAATACAATTTCATCTCATTTGCTATTTTCTGAAAGCATTAATAACGAAAAAATCGTTTGCAATTTAAATTTCTTGCTTGCATACTATTCCTTACGCTCAGATGCAACTAACTTTCTGATAGGAAAAACTTTCTAATAGGAATATTATTTGCAGGATCAACAAGATCTGTATAATGTCAATAATATCTACTATATCTATTAGATCTATCGATACTTTTTACCTCCACGCATACTTGAACGTTTTTTACGTTACGCTGCTTTGGATAATAGTCTACTGTAATCTAGTTCAGTTGAACCCTTTGCACTAGGAGCTATTTTAACCGGAAAATTAAACATTTCTCCGAACCTAGAATAATTCCATTCTACATATATGATTTTTCTCTTTTTATGGATATGAAATTGATATGATACCTCATACAATACTTAAATGTTTAGTAATTGATTAGATACCAACATATTTAATAATGTAAACAATATTTTGAATAATAGTATAGCAATTTTTAATAGTGCACACCGCACGAGTGGCTTGGATTAATTTATTATGAGAATAATTAATCCAGTAACTATGTACATATCTCACTGACTCCTCCTTTTCTTAGTTTGTCATAAGGAACATATTTGCAACAAAAAAGCGTCAAAATATGACACATCGGGACTCGAATTAAAAACTCCTTGATCCGGCAACAAATTCGCTTAAATCCATCCGACACGTTGACCGACATAGCTCGAACTCGCCGACGATCGACGTTCGAAGGTGAAAATCCCGAGAGGATTGGATTCCCGATACCGCGAACCTCGTTAGTCTCATTTCATTGAAGCGATTCGAGCTCGCGCGATGGGCACCTTGCCTCGGTCTGATTCAATATACCCGGTCGGTGTACAATTCATCTCTACTCCCACGTAAGTCAACGTGATTTCAACGGCACTCTAATCGCGCCGACTTGCTGCGGAGAGATAGTTGTGACATCGTGGCCACGCAACGGCGTTGCCGGAGACACGTGTTTCGTCAGACGCGTCTTTCGACCGTAAACCTGGCGACAATAAAACATGAATGTAATTAAAAAGTACGAGACTCGGAGCGAGAATCGATCGGACAGGATCGGAACGGTTCCGATCTCGAGTTCCGGTGACGTGTCAGGGTCTGTTTCGATAGGCTCTCACCGGTTCGAGCCTCGATGTCCCTACGACCTCGATAAATAGCCCCTGGGGCGAGAGGAAAGGCCAAGAAGTGGTTGGTGGTGGTAGAGAAGGAGGCAGGCGATACGCGCGGCGAAAGGTGCGACGCGTTGCGACGACTTTACGCATTCGTAGTAACCTAGAAACGGTGCCGGTGGCACATGGTGAATACGTGGAACAGATTAGCAGTGGACGACGGCCACGACCACGACGAAGACGACGAGGACGACGATGGCGATGGCGATGGCGATGGCGACGTCGAGCTCTGTCCCTGTGTATACAGAGTGAATTACTTTCGCCGTTCGGTGCAACGCGTCAATGCCATTAGCCAGCACGGCTGGCTAGCTGCCTGGCTAGCTGGTTAGTTGGTTGGCTGGCTGACTGGATGAAACCGGCTACGCTGCAAAGCCGAACGAACGAACCGAGGGACTGCCCGGAGAGAAACTGGTCAACTGGAACCGGAGTTGTGCTACCGCGGAGTTGGATCGGCCGCGGACGACGTGGGTTCACCTGGACAGTTGGGGAGATATGCCGACCCACGCTGCACGCTGCTCGTAAAGTATTGCACTATAAAGTGCAGGACACGCCGCAGTCAGTCGATCCCTTCTTATCCTTCTTTTTCCCTTTCTCTGCCTTCCGTCTCCCTCCCGCCGTCTGCCAACCATCCTTCTCTCCGTTTTTCTTTACTCCTTTCTTACCTCGAATCCTCTCTCCCAACCCTCACCCCCTTGCCCATCCCCACCCCCCACGCCACCCCGCGACCGTTCTTTCTGTTTTTCTTTCCAAGCAAGCTTCTCTTAGTCGCTTTCGAAATGCGTAGGAAGCCGATGGAAACCAGACCTTAACACGTTCGCGAACCCCTATACTATCGACACGGTTCTAATAGCGAAAAAGGTTCAGGGGAAGAGGAAGACCGAAGACGATCCCTCGGACCCGATCTATATAGACCAGTCACTGTCGCATGTCACGGCTCGCATCGGCACGCGCTGGAAACGGTCCTCGACGGCGGACGCTGATACCATCGCGAACGATCTCTTCGAGGATAGATTCCTCCTACGGAGATCTTGATAGATTGCTCTCTTTAAGGATCTCGACCGGTCCACGAGATAGCTCCTTTCCGCCGGTATATCCATCTCGCCACGAGTGTTCCTCGTTCCTCTTCCCGTTCCACTTCAGCGTCATAGTCCGAAAGAATGCTGAGCGACCAATTTACTAGTCGACTTCCTGGTTACGCGTTATCGATTCCCGGTAGCTTTCGACGCATCCGAATCAAACCTTAAGACGACCAGCTGCGGAATCGGTCATCGTCGTCGACATAACAGCGCCACTCTCTGAGCAGATTCCCAATTTTTTCAAACTTACGATTTTTTCAACTTTCAGATGCTAGCTCGAATAAGTAGCAACATAGTGATTGCAAAATTTTAAAAATTCGACCGAAATTAACCGATATACCCTTTCATCCCCGACATCTTTGTTCTAATGTAATAAAATGATTATTCAACGGTCTTTCCGCACATGTAGTTACACTTTTATTTGTTGTACATGAACATGTCAGTCAATTTTGATATCTTGGAAACAATACGACCCCATTGCTTTACGAGAATCTAGAAAAAACGTTTACGCTGTGTATTAAGACGTCATATTTAGGGTATATGGAGATATATCCATGTTCAGGGAATAATAGTGAGAACTATATTTGAATAGCCCAATAGCTTCCTAAAAAGCTCTTCTGGTAAGGGAAGAATCAAGAAATGGAATCATATTCGTTTCAATCGGATCGGTATATTTATAATATATGAAAGTGTTGTTACACATTCTGGGAACAGCATTCCTTTATCTTTCAAATGTTTTTAAGCAAGAATAATTTGATCAAGATTGAACAGAAGTATGGAGGATGAAGACGGTAGTTCATTTCGATCGAATTTTTTCAAATCTCGCAGTCAATATTGTGCAAACTATTCGAGTTCGACGACTAAAATTTTGGAAAGCTTGAGAGACGCACAGTAAACCTTACAGATTTGGAAAAAAATCAGCGACTACGTGGCAAAGTCTGTGCGATTGAACGTAGAATGGCTCATATTTAATGGTAGTTAAGAGCAAGCTGGTATTGGTACAGTTCTGTCCGGAGTAACCGGCGATTGGTATTGGTGACGAAGTCGGTGTGAGTCGATAGTGGTGGTGACGGTGGCGGTGGCGGTGGCGGTGGTGGGGTCTGATGCAGGTGTTGGCCTTGGGCTCCCTAACGCCAAGCCTACAATCTCTAAGGCTCGCCTATATATGTTTCCTCGCCGGTTCTCCGCGCACCTCACCACCTTCGTGGCGATTTTAAACCCATAACGCAATACGCCAATCCGAGTCTTTGTTTAGCAGTGGCTCCGTGTGTCAACGGCGCACGATTGGCTGTCCTGGCTCGCTGGAAAAGATCTTACAAGACCGAAGAAAGGGGAGATGAAAAAAAACGGGACGCAGCGTAAAGCGCGTCTTTCGTCATGCGTTTATTGGAATATGATTTAATTCGACGAGATGTTGCAAAAGGGTATCCTCCCCACGCCTACGCGATCAAGGATTCCGATGCGATTAGAACAGGGGGGGGCAAGGACAGTCGGTTTTCCAACGCGACGAGACCTCTGTCTGCATCGGGGAATTAATTAATTTCAATGGGGTCTCTCCGCTTTGCTACCCCGCCCTCCCTTTCATCCCCTGACTGTCCCCCACTCGACGTTCAGCGAAACCATTTCCAACTTCGTCCACCGACTCGAACGCCACTCAATTTACGCTTGAAATACGATTACCTTCATATTAAATATCAGCAAAACATCCGAGTTATAATTCCGTCTCGAGCGACGATAAAAGGAGCTCCGATAATGAGATTTCCGAGCCGACCCAATAGCGAAAGCTTGGCAAGCTGCCGCTTATGGTTCACTTGCCCAATACTATGTCTAAATTGTAATATGCGCAGCTCCTATTCGTCACAAACAACTAATGTTGTATCTTCTTATAGAACGCTACTCGTGAAACTGAAACAATAATTTATTTATATTCGATATTAGTAATTGGGAGCTACGTGGGATTAATCGACCGTGTATTGTGGTGAAAATGATCTGCAATACAAAATATCTGGTGCACCACTAAAAATTAAGTGAAGTCTCCAAGACGATCTTAGTTGTATCATAATGTTTCAATACCACTACAAAGAGTTAGGAGTCGTCCTATTAGATTGAGATTGGTAATAATTTCCAATAAGTTATCAGAAATTTGCAGTCACAAATAACCACCGTGATGTTCGCTCATTATTAAGAGTATGAACTTACATATTTGAAGCTGCAATAATTCCAGTACAACCTTTGGAAGTAATTGCCGTATATATTTGAATATCATGCAATAGTATCGAATAAATCTAATAAACTACGACACGCAACGCGAAGAACTCTTCCGAATTTTGCAACGCTACTCCACCCCGACACGACGCTCCCACGATTTTAGCTCGTAAATCAACCCGCCGATTTCGCCATACTATCCAGGAAGAATCGGCCGTCGAAACGGCGCGGCGCGGCGTCCGGGATTTTCTCCGCGCCCCGTGTGTACAGTCCCGCGTACACAATTTCTTACTCCAAACAACGCGTGTAGCCGCGCGCGAACAGCCGTATTACTTTGTGCTACGTGCAAACGCACACACGGCGAGACGAGTGTGTTGCTCTTCGGCTGTTTAACCCAGCGGCGGAGCACCGATGAAAATGAGTGACTGACTCCAACGCGCGGATGTGTGCGGGGACTTGTACGCGCGAGTAACGCCACTCACACGCAAACGAGCAGAACAGAGCTGGATCGAGGCGTTTGCGTACGCATTAGCGAGTCTCCCGAGAGGATAGCGTCGGGTCTAGGTCCTTCGAAAAGACTTGCATTATTGTATCCTTCCTTTATAATGTGCATTAGTAAAACACCTCCCTTTTCATTCTCTAAAGAAACAGTGAATAATTGTCACAAATGGACGCGGCTAGGGAGCTTGGAGGGCCAAGCATATTTTCTACGTAGAGATTGAGCTCCCTTTTGTGAGAAATATTAATTCGATGAATAGAACTGATGCGAAGAAAAATATCTTATAATGTAACTGAACAACCGGTTGCAGTTCTCGTCATTTTATTTTAGCGTCCGGTTGAGATTTTCAAAAATTTATTTTCTTTTTCGAATAATGAATTCGCTGGGTTCCGTTCAATATCTTCGAATAAAGCCAAAATTTAATCTTTAATCAGTGAAGTCATAGTTTACAAAGAGGTTGACAGACTGAGTGCTACGCTGCTCTGTTACAGATCACGTAAAAAACATTGTGCCATTTATTAAATTTTGAAATTAAAATTGAAGTATTTTCTTTGGCGATTTTGTAGATATTGTAGTTTACAGGCTTGAGAAACTAATTCTTCGAAATTGGCATTTTTGTATTGTCAAAATGATAGAGCATTGGTATTTACTCTTGAAAATGTCATGTTACGCTATGTAAATAGAGAACTGATCCAATGGTTCAATTTTTATTTTGTCTTTGACTAAATGCATTTTCTTAAAACGTACACGAAAGTATTTAGGAAAATTAACATTGAAGAGTTTTATAATTTTATAGCAAAAAGATTCCCTTTGAGTTAGATCGCACTATTATGCCCTTTAGTAAGTTCCTTCAGTGGAAATCATGGCAGGAAATGTGATGTCACAACAGGAACATGAGTAACTATGTATTTTCATACATATAATACGTACAATTAATACGTACAATATATACGTACAATTCATAGGAATATAATAAAGAAAAAGTAAAACAAAGGGTCTTCAATTAAGAAGTGTTATTTCAGATTATAAAAAATGCTATTTTTTACTATTAACAATTTTGTCAACGACCATTACCTCGCAGAAACCGATTCTCATACGATCACCGAAGTTAAACAGCGTTGGGCGCGGCCGGTACTTGGATGGGTGACTGCCTGGGTATACGTCGGGGGTGATCCCGTAGGTACACGCCGCGTATTGTTGGCAAAGGTGGTTTGGAACCCACCGTAATAAAAAGTAGGTCCCGCTGAAATTAGGCGATAGTAAGAGTGGACGAGGGGGAGAGTGGTAAATGGATTTGAAACCCTGAGGGGACCAAATATCATTACTTACTTACTATTAACAATTTTATACAATATTACAATTTTACTAACCCAATGTCGAAGAGTGACACTGTAATCTTCACAAATAAACAATAGCGCGAGATTTAAAATGACATTTCTCAATGGAAGACCCTTTAGTATCTGTAGAAATGGCAGTTTCCATAGAAAAGGACAGAGTAATTACAATGTGATAGGGAATTCTTTACTCCGACAGGATAGACACACCAATTTCCTGCAGTGGTCGCGAGAATCTTCCGCGCCTCCGCCTTTGTTAAACGTGTCTCCGTAGGAGACCAGGTGACAGTAAACGGACGAGCGCGTCGAAGATGCTTGTAAACAGCGTGGAATCGATCGCGAAAGGAGACGTCCGAAGGTGGACGAACGGACGAGCAGCATGATAAGGAAGGCGCGACATCGCCAAGGCCGACCGAATGAAAACAACCGGCAGCCTTTCTCCGTTCGGTCGTGTGTCCAAGCATTCGACGCCGTCAGCCTAGCGTTCACGCGCGGTGCCGTGGGCGGCGACAATATTCCGTGTAGTTTTCCCATTAATAATTTGCCTACTGTCGATCGCATCGGGCGTCGACGAGGGCCATTACGAGGATCTATCCGGATCGCAACCGGTCCCGGCCAGTCCTGGGCCCGGCGCGGCGCGAGTCCTACACGCTCAGGCTCGGTGGATTTCGTAACGATTCCGAGCTGTGTGCGCGTTCATGCGTGAGACGACCTGAATCTTTTCTCTCTTTCAACGCGTGCGGAACCTTCGCGAATCCGTTTACCAATTCTTTACCGATTCTCTGCCGTGGACCCCCAAGAATTTTCGTCCAGGCGAATCGCGTGCCTCGCGATGATTAGATCGCGGATTGCAGCGATCCACGAGCGTTAACCTCTTCGCCCGTTCCACCGCGAACGATAAACCCGCTCGATTTTTCACCGTTTCGTTTCTACGTAGTTTACACTCCCGGTTACGTAACGAGATTCCATGAAAGAAACCATTTCTAGCGGGCTAATACTATGGAATTATTGACGGTTACCGATATGGAATATACTCGTTCCTCTCCTGCTGCCCGTCTTTAAGATAGCACCGTTGTCTCTGTGTTCTCTTTTAACACAAACTTTGCTAAACTTTCTCCGGCAAGTTTCCCGATCGCGCTTGACCAGAAGCACAATATTGTGAAATCTGATGTTTGAGAAGAATATCGAACAGTAGTTGATGTATTCCATGTTCTATCAACCTTCGGTAATCAGAGCAGCGGGTTGTCTATGATAGTCGTAATGAAAACAGATAGTGCCTCGTTACTCCGAGTACCACTTTCTCTATCTTTTAACGTCGTCCTGGACGATCCGTGTCCGTTCCGATTGATGAAGACAATCCATCATCCTGAACATATTAAGAAATTGAAGAGTCCTTATAGACAAGTTACTCGGAATTCAGTTATATGCTCCTACATATAATGCGATCTTCATTAGCAGCGAACAATGTCGACTCCAACAATTCATTACTTTCGAACTATCGCGGGGCACGCGTCCATCGCGGTGTCTTCCATTCTCGTTAAAATGGAGGCGAACTTCGCCTAGGATACCCATGGAGGTAAAAGAAGTCTATCGTAATCCAATAAACGGTAAATTGTCACGCCGTCGACGTCATCGATCAGAAACCGAACTATTACTAATTTGCAATGTTGTTAGCACCGGTTGAAGCCACGTTCTCGGCAATTATAACGGGACACTTCACACGATATGGTTAATCCTATGATCTGGACGCGTATGTAGCGTTAATTGGATTATCGGCTATCGATCCGACTAATTCGATCTTGGCTCGTAGGTCTCCTCGGTGAACCAATTGCATCTTGCGCATAGATCTCCGGTTATATGCCAGATATATCTAGCAATTTTACGCTTCGATCTCCTCGTTTAATTATATCGTTATCAACGACCATTATCCTCTGGCACTGTTACAGAAATCAGTGCGACAATCACAGACAGATCAGAGAAGCATTTTATAGTTAAGCTCCATTGTAACACCGGAGCTCTCCGTTTTGTCTTAAGAATGCAGACTGCTACCAAAAGTGATTCATGTATTTTCAACTCTAGTCCATTTTAAAGTTTTCCTCCTTTCTAATCTTAAGCGAAGATTGGTTGATTGCGAGTATACAGGTAACCTTCCTATAACACGGTAGATAGGATCTTAAAATGCCGTATTGTGTGAAACCGTGTTATATAAGACCCAGAGCCAATACAAAAAGGGGGTTACGTTCCGAAAACAAACGTGTTGTACAAAGGTTTTCGCAATTTTATTACCGTGTTAGAGCGAAACAGTGTCCTAGGTTGCCGTGCTATACGAGGGTTCCCGCAATTTTTCCATCGCGTTAAAACGAAACCGTGTTATAGGATGCCGTGTTGTAGAAGGGCTACACCTGTACTTTTGTATGTAGCTTTGATAAAAATTAGTAATTAAATTAAATAGACTGGTTGTTCTAGCATGCATTGAATTGTGTGTATATTTAACATTAAGTGTAATCCATTCCAGGCTGATACTCTATGACGAAGTTAGTTCCAAATGTAGATATTTGAACAGGACAATGTTAATGTGTATGTATACATTTGAAAAACATAAATAAATGTTTCTTTAATGAAAGTCATAAAAAATCGCACAGACGTTGAAGGAGAGAGGTCATCGTTTCCTTAAACGTTCGTCGTAGCATATTTTATAATTATAATGCCGAATCTGAGGGGTTCATAAATTCTCGTGAATTAACATCGAACTTATTGTAAATGAATATTCGAAGAATTTGTATAATATCCTATCAGACTTAACGAAGATCACGATGAATTTTAGTTATTGCAAATACTTCTTGACATACACTATTTAATCCAAATGTGTGGATTTATTCGCCGACTTTCATCACGAAGATGACATTTTTACAACCAAAGTGTTTCCAAACTTCTCGGTCTGGATATTAACATAAATATGAAGAAACATAGAGGTTGGACATCCAAGACACGCGAGGAAAACAAAATGGTTGGCATTCGCGAAACGATCGAATTGGCTCGCAGATTAGTTTTTCTATTACGTAGTGTCTTTTACACATTGGCGAGGATTCCGTTCCGCGGTGCGCTGCGTGCACGGTGCAACACACGCGCTGCCGTCTCTATCCGTTGCTCTTTCTTTCCCTCTCTACCGTATATCTTCCACGTATCTGGTGTGCTTCTCCGTCGATGCATTCGTATTCGTGTCTTGGGTTACGACAGAGTAGGCCCGTTATCGGGGCCTGCTGATTGCCTTTGAACAAAGAGGGCCCTACCTCGCGCTGTCCGCTGGACGAGGACGCCGCTAAAACGAGAGGAAAAGAGTAACACGAGGAGATTGTTCGTGATGAGGTGGTTAGACTGGTTCACGCACGTGTGTGCGTGTTGGAAACACGGTCCCCGGTGTGCGTCTTAAACTGCATGCACTCTCCGACGCGGCCAAGGGGCAGAGGGATCTCTCTTTCCCTCTTCTTGGTCTCGCCGTCCCTCTACCACGGGTCTCTCTTTCCCTCGTTAACCCTTTCTTCCTCCCGCCTACTCTGTCCCTCGCGCGTTCTTCCGTCCTCGTCGCTCCACCTTCGCCTATTTTCTCCGTCCAACCATCGTCGGTTACCGTTCCCTCTCTGTCCGTCCGTCAGGTCCCGTCTCTTTCCCGCCGCGCCTGTTGCCCGCGTGAACTTGTTCTTGGCCGTTTCGTGCTCTCCTGGCTCTGTTGCGCGCGTAATACCGCAGCGCAACGCATCAGGACAACCGGGAAGCGTGGAGGAGAGGGGGGGAGCGGGGGCCAGTGATAAACAGAGCCAGGACGGGGTAGGGGCAGGAAAAGGGTGAAAGTCTTTCGGAAAATCGAGCGTCGATTTCTTCTACTGTACGCGCGTTTCAGTTAACCCCCGCCGCCGCCGCTGCGCTGCGCCGCACCGACGGGTGGGAGAGGGAAAGCACAGGTGTACACTCGGCTAGAGACTACGTGCACACGAGCTTCAGTAAAATTGAAATATAAAACCCGCGGATACTGTTAGTGCTCGGAGTGGGGGAGAAGGAAACCCAGCGGTCTTTCAGGCGAATGAATTATAGTTATGCAACTGGGCTATCATAACGGGTATCGGCGTATTATTTCGAAATCAATCGCCGGCGTGTTTCAGACCGATCTAGACATCCAGCTGCCTCCGCTTCGAAAACTCGCCAAACAAAATTACATTATTCCGCGCTATCGATTCTTTCCGTTTACGTTATTGCTTTCCACGATTCGACACGAGTCAAAGCCTCGACCGTAGGAAGAAGCGATGGCAAGCGTAAAGTCCCATGCGTCGTAGCACCTATCGAGGGTGTCAATGCGTATGGAGACGGGTTTCATGATGTTTTCTCTTTCTCTCCCTCTTCCTCTGCCGTTAGACTTTTCTCTTTCTGTTGTTGGTCTATCCTTCTCTGTTGCACTCGGTTGGATGCGTTCGCCACCTCGTCCTCTCCCATCCTTCCCGCTCGCTGGCTCGCTCACTGGTTTGTTTTGGTTTACCGGGTGTCGGGTGTGTCGAGCGAGCGTCGTACTACGTTAAGTGAGGGCGAAGCGCGACAACCGGCCCGAAGGCGCCTGCGCGAGCGCGAGCGCGCGACCGATCGCCAGCGAGAGGATAACAGCAACGCGCGTAGCCCCGCGTGTTCCCCGCGGATAATGTTAACAGCCGTTAGCGAGACGCGCATGAGCCGAGGCCACGCTGATGCGCGTTTGATAGCGCTGGGCTTTTGTCAGCCGGATCATCGTTGGAGCGTGTACCAGTACCGGTCGATTTGTAGCATTAACTAACACGCTGTCTAACACGCTGACTGTCGTGTAAACACTCGTAAAACTTCGTGTAAACCGAGATTTATTATAATATCCTATGTTTATTTTATGTTCTGTTTATTTTTCTTCGCGGGTCATTAAGCGTTTACGAAAGCATGACTCTGCTATATTTTATACTACGATTGGCCATTTATTATTGAGAAATTGCGACGGAATTGTATACAATTAAAATGAAAGAAACGGGTTGACTATTTTTACACCGCGTATTCTTTTCTTAATTAATTTTGATTGCTTACAGCGATTAAGGAAATGTATAAAATGTATGCTCATTGAAAAGAAGCATTCAAATTTCGCGACCTTTTAACCATTCTTTTTTTATGAAAGACAAAGTTATGGTAGAAATAGTAATTTTTACTTGCATTTTCTAGAAGTTTCTAAAAGTGTTTTACCTATTTTCAAGTATTTTATCTAGGCTGAATTTGTTATAATACATATAAAGCTTTCATATTGTATTCAAATACTGGTAAGACTCTAGCTACAGTGGCACATTTTAGGTACTATTTCAATCATTTACAGTCATCCCTTTTTAAGGTCTTGCTAAAAACATTATCATTTTCAAAACTCTACAAAAAATTGATTCCTTACAAAATATATATTCTTCATGCTTCTAGCGATAAAACAAGAATTTATTTAACGAGAACCTTAGGATAGATAATGAAAAGATTAGGCAATCCAGCTTAACATGGCTAATTTCTAAAATTGTATAAAACGTATACAGCTGAATTCGTAATGGATGGGACTATCATTGTAGGTGTTTAAAAAAGGGTGGTTCCATTTAAAAAATTGAAGGTGACCTTGACATCTCCAAAAACTGACATAAAAATAAAAATTTTTTTGGTGTCGTGTGAGCTCTATTTTACCATTTAACTTTGTCCTCAAGATGTTTAATGTATCTTAAAACAACAAAACCCAATATTTGAGGTACAAACGCTAGGTGACTTACTCATGTATTGAGAAAGTATCAACAACATCAGACACATTATGTAGTTCGGACGAAGTAGACTTAAACAAAATGAATTTAACTTCGCCAGTCTAACCCAGATTAGTCTAGCTAAATACTGGTATGTACCAGAAACTTAGAATTGTATGCTGACATAAGGCTGAAGATAAGGACGGAGCAGGATCATCTAGTGTCGAGGCACTACGAGTTCACATGATCGTTCTGCGTCAATTATTCTCTGACACTCACAAAGCCCATGCAGACAGACCTTGAATTAAAATCGTATGAGTATCGGGTATCGAAGTGTTCAATTTCGCGAGGCTTCACCCAGAAGGGCGATCGATAGAGCCTAGTGGCCGTAAATCAACTGGTTTTTCCAAGATCGTTAGGTGAATTATATCAGGCCGTTCGTCTCAGAATCGGTGTAGCCACACATTTATTATCGGGCCCTTATCGATCGGTATCTTAGGCGAAATTTATTTGCGGCTGTTCACCGGCTTATTTACGACGATGGCAAGTTCAATCCACTTGTTTCTTGTCCAGAGCCAACGGCAGCACGAGACCACGGTCGTCTCTATCAGGCGGAGCCGAGCCGAGTCGAGTCGCGGCAGCGAGATCGCGTGTCGTGCACGACCCAGCCCGTGCTTCCCTGAACTTGAACTCGTTCACTGGGCGTTCAAGGTGGCACCACCGCGCTACGAATTCGCTTCGGCTTCTCTCTGCTCTGCGCCTCTTCCCTCTTCTCTCGTTCGTGTTTCCGCGAGCGCTACAATAGCGGCAGGCCGATGCCACTGGTGGTTATGGATGAACAGTAGCAAACGAGGAACGACAGTCAACAAGAACAGTCGAGAAAAAGGAGACTGGGAGCCGGCCTGCGGTAAATCGTTCGTTGCCCAGAATCCGTCTGCAAAGCGTTACCCATGACGCAGTTCGGAAATTCCGGAAGTTCCGGACAACTATTGTCTTCGTTGGATCAATTGAATTGGTAATTGGAGAAACGTTGTATGTAAGATTTCCTTAAGGGAGTAGACTCCTTTTTCTAGGATTGCAAGGGTGCGGGATTCGCGTTCTCATTTTTCGATAATACAAAAATGGGGTTTTCAGTAGTCAAAAACGCTAGATAAAAGATCAATCTAGGGCGCTATCGCTCTCAAAAGTCTTATTTTTTCGTTTACGAGGCGTAATTTGCATTATTCGGCAGCATGTAGCTATCTTCATAGCTACATGCGCAGTTGTATGCTTCCGAATAATGCAAATTGAAAACTATTCATTCTAGAGAAATTTAAGACTTTTTAACACTAAACCTACCACCGCCGGTTAAAATGACCGGTTCCAGATTTTTTATTTTACAGTTATTGAAATAAAAAAAGCGATCTCATAAGAAATGATTGTATAGATATCTTTAGTAGAGCACGTATTACAATAGGAGCCGCACAAAGTCTAAATAAATAAATTATCTAAATAAATAAATTTTTATAAGGGAATATGTACCAGTTACTTTTAAGGCTCGTTAGGTTTAGTGTTAAATTCTAAATTTGAAAATATAATCAAATTAATAAGAATTTATTTGTTTAGATTGACGGCTGCGGATGTACGAGGGAGACGAGGAAAAGCAGCGTTTCGTCCCGGACCTGCTAGAATACTCGTCAGGAAGGTTATCTGACAGATCTTGCCTTAGACGCAGGCATCGGAGGAGCGGTTGAGGATGTTATATATGTATGTATACGGATCGTTGACGGTTCCATAATAAACAAGGGAGATATCGCTACATTTAGAAAATATATTTGGTCCTAACATTGGAATCAATTTTCACTTTCAGAAAATAAATAACGGCTGCTCAAAATGATATAATACGTCACAAATATTTGTTCGAGTTTTATGTGACTGATATTTATGCATTTATGTGAAGAAAAATATATTTGGTCCTAACATTGGAATCAATTTTCACTTTCAGAAAATAAATAACGGCTGCTCAAAATGATATAATACGTCACAAATATTTGTTCGAGTTTTATGTGACTGATATTTATGCATTTATGTGAAGAAATTGGGTGAAATATAAAACAGTAAAAGATGAGAAAAATCTAAGAATATTGTTATGACTAGACTGCGGATCTTTATGCAATTATGGCTTTTGAAAATGTCCAAAGAGTGCTAGGATATAAAGTATGACAGGATTTAGTACGACTTTAATTTATCTCAGATCTAAAAATGCTACTACCACGGAAAATAAAATTCTATTTTATTCCGCTTTCTTAAAATTCGTCTACAAAAATTGAAAATTTCATAATCATCCGCAGTCTAGTTATGATGTCTTCAACATCAAAAATCCATTAATGGATGGAGTGAATTTTTATTTAACTGCTGCCAGTTTATTTAACTGCTGCGCAGTCAGCTGTAAGTTTCATAAAAATCGAATGGTGTCACTAGGATAAAACGTCTTGCAAAAATATGACAATGACTATTAACAATTGCAGCTAACGAGCATGCTGTTTACGGTAATAAATTGTTGAATCTTTGCAGGAAATATTAATAAGTCATTACAAGACTGCGAATTTTATGCATTTATCGCAAAAATGGGTACGTACAATTCAAAACAGTGAACATATTAAAAAGATTTAAGGACATCAATGTATTATTTTAACTTAATAAGATAATTAAAAGAAGAGAGAGAAAACATCTTTTATTTTGCATAAACATCCGCAGTCTAGTCATTACAAAAGAAAAAGAAGCACCAAATTAGATTTTCGATTTTCTACCGTCAATCTAGCCCATATTTTCCGGCTGTCGACGAACAAGAGGAGCGGAAACAATGGTCATTGTCACGGGAGGAACAGAGCAGGAGGAGGACCTAGATAAGAAACCGTTCGAAAAATACGTATC
Organism: Lasioglossum marginatum; assembly: GCA_028455795.1. Classification (NCBI taxonomy): domain Eukaryota; kingdom Metazoa; phylum Arthropoda; class Insecta; order Hymenoptera; family Halictidae; genus Lasioglossum; species Lasioglossum marginatum. The sequence continues at coordinate 3,987,718 of CM052272.1, forward strand.
CAGAAAATCCTGTTTCCTTGGACGCGGCGGAGCCAGCCGTGGACAGGGACGAACGGAGACGTGTTGATTTAACGGAACAAATGCAGTGTATCGGGGCGGACCTGTTCCATCGGCACTGGCTTCTGCATCGCGAAAGAAACGACGCAGAAATCAGCGCGGTCTGATCGGGTTCCTTGAACCGTGGACGTGCGCTATAGGTGGCTATTGCCGAGGTGGTGTTGCCCGCTCGCGCAATTCGGTTCCGTGAACCTCGGGACCAGTTTAATCCGCGTCCAATCTGCGGCCGTGCGCTTCCTCGAATTGAAGAATGAGTTGTCGGTAACGGCTGGACACCGCGTCTCGGCGCCAACGTGCGCGTGCACGCGAGTGCGTCCGTATTGCTCGTCCACTTTTTTTGCACGATCCCTCGCGGACTCGACAGATGTTCCAGCCTTTTTTCCTGATCGAGCTAATTATCGGGGGATTAGTATCGGGACAGGAGAGCCTGCTCCTACCTGTTAACTCGTTAAACGGTGAAAAATTCATGCGAAGCGTTTTCTAGCACCTCTGCACCCTATAATTTACATCCACGACCCTTTCGCATCCTATGCATTCTCAGAACCGAGGTGTCGTGTGTGGAACACTCCTCTATAATTTCTAGCTTGCCATAATAACGTTCGCTGTCAAACTACACATTCCACAAAAAGCAATAATCTATTTAGTATAAACTGAAAAATTGAGCAAGTTCTGTCAAACGATTACTCTGTCAATCGACTTGCTTCTTGTAGGATCTAAATTAAAATGTAGAATCTCTTGTTTTGAAAATATTTCGATGAAATTTCATATTTCCCTTTTCGTATATATTTTTTCGATTGAATCCGGAAGAGACCCTCGATATAAAGTACACAGTTTTGATGCGCTTTGATACCAATCGGATTAGATACCAGATTAACACACACTGTTTTACATCGGAAATCCATTGCGCAGATGACGGTTGAGCAGCATCACGGATTAATCAATCCATCATGCCATGGATTTGCCGAGAGTAAAGTATCGGGTGAAAAGCAAGCAGATCATTGGAAGTTTCGTCCGGGATTCACGATCGACGCGTGAATCGTAAGAACAGGAAATTTGAAAAGCGGCGTGGTAAAGGGTAATTGCGGCCAGGATGTGTGCGCCTGAGATGAAAGGGGTGGTGCATGGGATCTTCTTCGGCTCTTCGGCTGTTCGGCCAGAAGAGGAGGCTCCCATATGCATCCAACCTAATAGCGTGGGCCTTGGTGCATGTAAAACCGGAGAAGGTAATACCAATTTCTAAGAGCGTAACTAAGCGGCCGAAGTGCAAGTACTTATTTTATCCAAGGTACGTATCTGGCCGCGCGTAGCATGGAACGCCATCGACGCGGTCGGGTTCGGCTCGTCGCGGCGCTCGAGGTGCGCGCCGATCGTTTCGAGTACATCGAACCCTCCTTTATACTCTTACCTGCGTAGGTATATACCTGAATCCCCAAAAGGATTCGGATCCATCGTGAGGAACAGGTGTCAAGAGGCAGCGAGGAAGGAAGAAGAAGAGGAAAACGGAGAGAAAGATATAGATCGAGCGAGACACCGGATAGGGGGAGGAGGGAGAGAGAACGGGGGAAGAGAGCAAGGGGGAACGGAGCAAATGGTAGGAAAAGGTGGAAGTGGGAGGAGGGAGTAGTCCCTGGCACCCAACTCCCCCTGGTCTTATATTCCTCGAGCGCATCGAGAGCCGTCGCGCGCAGCCTCCTCTCAAGGATAACGAGTAATCCTGGATAGTGGATCCGCTGATCCGAGGGAGACTCTCTTTCTCTTTCGTGCCGTGGTTATTTTCTCTCGTCGCTGGCTCCGGTCGATTGTCCCGGCTCGGACCTAGCTAGAACCCTTTCCAGGCGCACCGTAATTACTTGGATTTTGATCTGAGGAGACGGAAGACGTACGCGGGCAGAAGTGTGGGAGGACGGGCCCGGAGGAGGTCACTTTTTTCGGGTTTATTACTAGGAAGTCCCTGGCCTTCTTGTTGTTCCTTCCTTTTTCACCTCTTCTTGCTCTTTCTCTTTGCTCTTAGAACGTGACTCGACGAAAGACCGGGCTTTTGTTTTGACAAATCCTTCTATACGTGTGCGTCGACTCGTCGATGGACCCTTTTTTCTGGTCTCCACAAGCTCTCTCTCTCTCTCTCTCTCTCTCTCCCTTCCTCCCTCCCTCCCTCCCTCCCTCCCTCTCTCACTCTGGGTGTAAGTGTATGTGTATGTGTATGTGTTTGTGTGTGTGTGTGTGCGAAATCGTGTTGATCGCCCTCGCGCTCTATTCCGCGGCCCTCCGTTCTCTTCCTTCGGCTGCGGCCGCGCCGAGCTGCCACGATCTCTGCTAGCACGAGCGAGACGCAGAGAACGCAGCGGGGTAGCGGGCGGGTGCTTTAACTTGCTCGTCGTTTTGTCGAAACCCCCACCAAGCTGGCCCGATGTAAACACGAGTGGCTGATAGCCGTGGGGCCCTGCGAGGGAATCCAGGGGATCAGGAGGGAGGGCCCCTGGAAGAGGGACAGCCGGAGGGACGATGCGAGCGAACAGGCCAGTAGAGGCCGGAGAAAGAGAGAGAGAAAAACAGAGGGAGACAGACTCCGTTCGGGGTCCGAGCAACACCGAGCCGAGGCGAACCAGGCCGAGCCGAGATACAAACGAGCAAAGGGAGAAAAAAGTGAAACACGAGGGAGGCAAAGTGCAGCTGAGCCCCAGTGGCGTAGCCACTCGCAACTTCGTTCGTTGAAGCCGTTCGGCGCGATCAACCGTTGAAACGTTTCTACTTTTCGCAACAAATCTGCAATTTCTTTCACATTTATCAGTACTCTACTCGAGCCTGGAATTTTTTTTAGCAACACCAACAATTTAATTATCAACTTTCCAATGCAACACAGGACCACTAGGATCGGCAGAATTGGCAGTTGCAAGAAGCTCCTGCTTAAAGCCGCGGGCTAACGAATGGCCGGTTATCCATTGTTGCAAAAAGTAGCGCGCAATTTCCCGATGAAAGGGCGCGAAAAAATGCACGTGCATCTCTGTGTAGTGACCCTAGACTGGTACGCGTGAACCAAGGGAGGCACGCCGCTTTTTCCTGGCTGAATAATGCGAGCCAGGGCCTGGCTGCCAGGCCTATTGTGTGCCGCGTGCAAGTCAGTCTCTCAATAGCTGGGCTCCTAGCCTGACACACGACTCAGGGACGCATGTATGTAGGTCCCAACAGTCTGTGTCCGTTGAACTGGGTCACGTCGAAGTGCATGATCGTAATTTTTGTCCACTCCCTTTCTCCCTCTGCGACCCACCTGGTCATCGTGGTGTTTCTCTTCGGCCGAAGATCTCATCTTTCATTGTTTCGAGGTCCATCCTTTCTTTCTGTCGATCGCGACCTTTCTTTCACCGCGTGGCGAGAACGTATTCTTTTCCCTTCCTTCGGTTAATCTTCTCGTACTAAAGCGAGGAACCGGGGAAACAAGGGGGCGGAGGGGTCGACGAAGATGACGGCGGAGAGCGAGGGATGGTTGGCGTCATTATGAAAATGATACTGTACCTGTAGCCAAGGGGACAAACCGCAGACCATAGCAATTACGCGTAATGAAACGCCCGGGTCCACCATGGCGAGCGACGACTACGACGACCGACGACAACGACGACGACGACGAAGAGCAATTGACGACGTTTACGTCTACGTAGCCGAGTTCTGGAACACGGAGGCACACCGTATCGCGTGTAAGCAGGCAGTACGAATCTGTACGCCACCTTTCCACCGGCCGAGATCGTGCCGGATAGCGCAGGGAATTGTATGCAATCACGTGGCCGTGGCCGCGGGCTGTTTTGCCCGGACAAGTCCCGATATTCAATGTATACACGCCCTGCTTCGCGAAAATGACACCCAGAAAATATGGATTTGGCCGGGTGTTTATCCGTCCTTCCATTCTTCGCTTTCATGTCTCCCCCTGATGAAATTTAAAGTTTCAGGTCTAGCTTTGTGATCATTGACGCTTTAAATCATAGTTACGTGTCCCTGGAATTGTATCCATATTCCCTGGATAATTTTCCATTAACCCTGAAGTCTTGTCCCCCTTATAGCACATGTAAGCTGCATCCAATGTGAAGAAACAGTATGACCCACCATATAATTTTGTATTCGAATTGACTTGCACACCTGACTATTTAACTTTTCATTGCAATAAGTGTCCATATGACAAGGATTAAATTGAAGAGGCTCGGACGAGGTTAGCCACGAGAAGCCAACCTGGTTCTTGTGGCCAGGAAGATTGTAGATAACGCGACTTCGCATTGTCTTGGATACCTGCGCGAGATGACTCGCTTGCGAGAATTATAATCTGCAAGACGTCCATAACATCAGTGCTCCAGATTAGATGATCAGACTTGATCTTGATCCTGATCGTGGCGTTCTTTCACGGTGCTTCGCGATTTTCACGAACCAGCAGACGCTCCCTTCGAGCCGTCTTCAGGGACACCATTCGGTAAAAACGCGCGTGACATTTTCGAGGGAAAAGGTTTCTCCTCATTAGAATCGGCCAGCGCAGTGTGCCCAGGCCCCCGTCCCAGCCGGCCTACGATCCGCCTGTGCCCGTACACATGCATCCTCCGTATCTGAAATTCCTCTACACGTGTTCTGCCCGCAGTCACACAATGTTTAGCCTTTTGTTTGACGTGAATCACCTTCTGTGCGACGCGAGCGTCCCGATGCTGATCGGTGTGCGTGAGATACGTGCGCAAGCAACTCGTGTGTGGATGTTCAACAGGTACGAGGGCCGACGCACGATGCTTTCTACACGGAAATGCGAGATACACACGTACCGGCGGCTCCGTGCATGATGAAGGGCTTCCACCATTGTCTCCCTGCCTGTATGAGTCACTGGTCGAACCATAAAATAGTCATAGAAGTGAGTTACAAGGGGACCCTGCCGTCGAGCGATACACTCCCGATCTGGGAATGCCGGATACACGGTTTCGTGGATCGATCGGATCAATCAATTTTCAACTATAATTTTTCAATAATCAACATTTTCTGCAATATTCAATGACGTTGCAATTTATAGTTTCAATGCATAGTTTTTTTATGCCGCAATTAATTCTCTGATCATCCAAGAACATAAAAGTCTACAATAATTGTGCTATTTATCAACAAAAATGGTAAAGTAGTTTTAAAAAGAAATTGAACGTGGGGTACCCACGTACTGTGCTGAGATGACAAGGTCTCCGGGGCAAAACTTATGTCCTCGCTCTATCTTCCCCTTCTACGATACTATTCCCCACGCTTCAGCCGCGGCCCGTCATGTGACACGTTTCATCTCTGTCGTGCATACGTCCGGTGCTGGCAGAGAGAGCGTAACTTTTCTTGTTCAACTCGGAACTTCTTGTCATCTTACTACAATACCTGGTTATCGACATAAGAGTTAAAATATCATACTCTGCAGCAGCCTAATGTCTCCAAATGTTTCATAAAATTTAACAACCAGGCTCGACCTCAAATGAATTGCGCAGACTGATCGAACGTATGTGCGCTTCTTAAGGTTCGTGTCTGTCCGTGATTCTACAAAGAATGAACGCTTCCGAGAATTGATAGGAGCCAAATTTATGACATCCTGAAGCGTTGCTTTCCCTTTCCGAGCCTCGTGATGACGAAAGTCAAATAATCGTTTGGAACACTTGGTTCTCGTATAAATGTATCTACTAGTTTATGTCGGTAGTATCGGAAGAGTTGAATCGCGAATGAAAATGGCGAATCTAAACGTATCTAGGTAGGGGTGCAGCGACAGTTTGAAAAGTGGAGAGTCCATTAGTCACGAGTGCCGGACCTCAGGTTCACGACTAGCCGCCGCGCCGTCCTATTACGCTTTCGTTCCAAAGCCGGATTTTTTTTTCTTGGTCGGTCGCCGTGTGTTACTTGTTTCGATATTTGCCGAGATACTATATAATGTTGATTGATCGATCACCCGACCATTGTTCGTTTCGTTAGCATCCATTGTCGGGATAGTCGGTAGACGCAGGCTTTCGCGGTTCACCGGTTCGTGGTCATGTTCTCGACATTGTTCATCGTTTTTCTAAGGCTGTTTCGTGAACGTATAGCTATCAAAGATTTTTCGTAAACAACAATTCTGTTCTAATTATGATATACAGTGAATCACGGTAATATTCGGACACTTTCGAAAGGACGATAACTTTTTAACATCGGACAACACGACTTGGATTGTTCTGAGAAGTTTTGGTTTATACTGCAAGACATGAAGAATAAATTTTTGAAAAAATTGCAATTTGTTGGCATTATAGAGCAAATACTAGAAGTTGTTCACAACTCTTTTATGTGGGCTTGTATCGAAAATTTAAAAAATACATTTGTAGATCCGTGTCAATTACACATATTCATAAGACCAATATAGACCAATTGAAATTTTTTCAAAATATCTCTTTCGCATCATATGGTAAATTAATTGTACTAACTTCTCAAAAAAATCCAAGAGAGAGTCGTACGATCCAATATTAAAAAAGTTATGTCACTGTAGGTGACAGCATCTTCGTAACTGAAATTATCGGATGATTACATTTTTGCAACGAAAAATTGAGAAACTTTACTACTTTTGCAATTAGTTCTTCGCGATTAACGCAAAAACAGTAATGTTATTGAAATAAAAATGCGATGAATGATTGTTGAATGGATGCTCGTTTCTTTGTATTTTCTAATAGTAAAATTGACATCATAAATACAGTTTCATAGTCTAAACCTGTAATCATTATTTCTAGGTGAACACGTTGACACGTTATAATTCAGATCGAATTTGCATATTCACATATGATTCGTGTTCAAATAATATCTACTGCAATTTATACATTTCCTCATCGCGTTATGAGATGATTTATGATTTCCATTTTATGGTTTTTACCAAAATGTTTTTGCTAGTTGAGAAAGTAAAAAAAAGAAGGTCTGTTGTAGATAGATCGGGTGGATACTTAACCCCCTCCAGATCAAAAATATTTTAGCTCGAGCTGGAAATCTGGAAATTTATATGTAGGCTAATGTGATAGTGCTTAAGCCAGGAAAATAATATTTTTCATCTGAAATACCCCACCTGGCTTGTGGATCAATGTCGAGTATATTTTATAATTGTATCAATACTCACAATTTTTTTTTAAACTATCCAATCTCTGTATGTATTTTATTTTTCGTTCCAGAATTTGGTATTTTTACAAACTTGGCGACCACTTTACTTCAATTCGTAAATAACTGACTGAAACAATTATGAAGTGGAGGCGTCTCTTTCTGAACAATAAAAGTGAGAATCATAAACAAAATTCAAATTTATGAAACTATTGGCTTTATAGAAATGGACAAAACTATGGAGAGGGTTAATAAATGTTTTATCGGAAAGTTGCAGAAGTACTTTAGATTATACTGAGGCAACGAGCCACGTAAACGTAATTGAAAGAGGACTATGCTACGATAGCGATATGATGAAGTTCGCCATCATTAAATCGGCGATCTTTTTCCCAGCAATCTAATATTATACACAGAATTGGATTTTACGATCCCGCGGCAAACGCTAATAGCTCGCCACGGTTCTATTGCCGCGATACCTTCAATCGCCGTTGTTCTAAACGTCTGTACGTTGCCTGATAGATAACGATCCACGATAGAGCACCAAGCCATTGCTGATACCGATCAACAGGGCCGAGATAGAGTACTTACCAGCTACCGTGTGGAGTCGGACGTCAGTCAGCATTGTCGGTGGTTGCGTCGACTAAGATTGAAAGCGAAGCCGGAATAACTGGAGGCGAACGGTTAATCGGGAGTAACGCGTAGGAAACCAGCTAACGATCCGATCCGGATGAACCGATCGAGCAGATTTATGTTGTCCGGCAGTTTCGAAAACCCGGCGACACACCGCGGATACTGTCCAAATTTTTTCCTCGTTTTGCATATAGCACAGACCGGAGTCGAAAGTAACAATTTGTACCAAAGCCGCCAGATGAGGGAAGGGAGCACGATTTGAGGGGCAAAAGTTACCCTCTCTTTGCCAATACCGGACACATGCACGACAGAGACGAAACGCGTCACGTGACCAGGCGGATGCGTGAGGAATAGCGTCATAGAAGGGGAAGGTAGAGTGGGGACATAAGTCTTAATCTGGCCAATCTGCTTTCAACTACGATTACGCAAAAACTATTGTATTTACGATAAAAATGTTAGGTAGTTATCTAACATTATTTGACCACTATTTTCGATTTACAACAATTAACGTCCGAGTTATTAACGTACAGTACATAAGTTAATTGCATATTTATATTGTTATATAAATAATAATGTATATACATATGTTGGGATATACTAATTTTGGATAACATATCCAATAATAGTAATAGATTTTAAATTATTTACAATATTACTTCCACCCCATTTTCCCCCACTTCAGCCTCCGGCGAACATGCCCAACTATATAATATATCCAAAATTTGCGATAATTGCTGTAATCGATTTTGAATTATTTGCAATATTATCTCCAACCCCAGTCTCCCTCATTTCAGACTTCGGTGAACATGCCCCACCTGTCAATTGTTAATTGACAATCAAACTTCCCTATCCGTAATGATCTGTTGACACGTTGCCAAGATATTATTTCTGGGCGTGCCGCGAAAGACGCGCAATTAAATCGAGGAACTAATCGTTCTACTCAACTACAGAAACCGCTTCCGCGAGCTCGATTTCACTCTCGGTTGTTGGAAACCAATTAGATTATAATCCAATGAAACCTCTGACCCATGTTGTATTCTACGACCACACTGCTTGATACATTTGACTTTTGCAATAATTTCGTTTATAATAATTACACGCTGCTTGTGCCACGTGAAATGAGAAGTGTAGACTTAAGAAACTTGTTTGGACAATTAACTCGGTACTCATCGGAATGTAAACTTAATCGGTAAGTATATAGGAAATGTGTACTTTGTTGCTCTCGTTCGTTATTTTCTACTGGTGGAACGTAATTTCTAGCCTTCAGATATTACACATTCACGTAGACATCTACCCAGAAAGTTCATGACGTTTCCTACTTTTGCGAATTTAAGTAGTCTTTTATTTAATTATCTCCAAACATTAACAAACACGCGAATGCCCATTTTTCTGACTAGCTTCCTGAAAATAGTGCAATTCGATATTTTTCAACCAGTAATTCTCATCCCGAAGTCAAATGGCTTTAGGGGTGATTAAAACCACGTACTGTGGTGAGATGACATGAAGGTCCCCGGAGCAGTGACGCCAGATCAAGACTTGTGTCCCCACTCTACCTTCCCCTTCCACGACGCTATTCCCCTTCCGCCGCGGCACGGTCACGTGACATGTTTTGTCTATGTCGTGCATATGTCCGGTATTGGCAGAGAGAAGATAACTTTATCCCCTGAATTCGTGCTGCCTCCCCTCATCTGGCAACACTGCTGCAAGGGACCTGCTCATCATCTTACCACAATATTTCTTGTTCTAACAAACAATTCATTTCCTTCCAGCTGGTTAAATATTTTACAGTTTTTCCTAGTGCGAAATACTGAGGAAGAGCACCTGATTCTTTACAAGGCTTTAAAATTTTATATTTTATAGAATTGTTAAAAATTGTATGCTCAGACTTGCATTTTTTAAATTAGCTGTAATTCCCAACGATAAGTTGACCAGTTCTTCAGATATTGTATATATAAGTAAATAAATTTTGCCAGCGCTTTCTGTTGATGTATTTTTCAGTCTAGATATGTATATCGTTCGTATACAGGAGTAAAAAGCCGAGCTATAGCAACATGCACTAACTTTGTCAATATAATAAATAATTGCATAGAAATTTAAATGTACGTTCTTGAAGCATCAGTAAGCTATAAAATCCTAGTTTAATTTCACATTAAAAATCCTTGAAGATTGTCCCCTCGATTCGCTGCGAGCTCCCTTGTAATTTACTAGTGGTGGCGGCAGTCGATGACTTCACTGTTCAACGAGTTCCGAGCGGTCGCTCTATCGAATCACAGGAAGCGATCCTTCATTCCGAAGAGGGCCTTCCTAGGTGTTCCGAGTCTCCGCAGGACGGCTTTCCAGCCGGCATAGAAAACGAAATCGTTGGCCATTTCTCGTCGGCTGGCCGGCCGAGCTACGGTTAACGGTGACCCAGATCTCAAGTGGCTGATAATTACGACGAGTTGTCAGCGTATAGCCGAAGCAAATCTAAGCGCTATAGGCATCCCTCGGTCGAGTGACTGTACGGATGTTGGTTTCGGTGGCGGGGCGGAGAAAGCGAGGGGACAGGAATACATTCAGTGAAATACGTTCTAGAAACGGGAACACGGGCGTCATCCAGTGTGTCCATGCATCAGCGTATAGGATTAGCCCGGCCGCCCTAAGCAAGCACTCGGGCCGGGCTTTTCGAAGCGAACAAAACGGCGCCGTGTCTTAAAACAGTGATGTCCAACGTGCGGGCGCCTCGCGCGCTAGCTTCCCCTTCCAACCATTCTTTCTTGCCAGGTTAGCAATCATATTGGTTACCGTCACGGTCGTGTCCCTGTGCTATGGTGTCCGTGACCAATGGCGAACACGGCGTTTATCTCCCGAGATTTTGGACAGCATTGCTTTAAAACACAGCGGGCCGACGGAAGAAGAATCGAAACGTGCTCGGTGTTAATTTCCTTTTTAAATTTCAGCGTCTTCGACGGCGTGAATGTGCCGACGCGAGGCGGAAACGACAGGAAAGGACCAACCTACCACTTCGCTAGGCGGCCGGAGGAAAGCTTTGTGTGATTGGATCGCGTTTGACGTTGTCAGGCTGGTTAGCTTTAACAGCTTTTCCCTAGCTCCGGTCCTTTGCAGTCACGCGTAACCGCCATCGGTAAAGCGCCCCAGTTGGCTGTTTCTTCTTTTTTTCATTCTTTCTCTTTCCTTGCAGTAACTCCGTGAGTGCGAGAACCATTCACAAAGCACTCCTCCGGTCCTGCGTCCTTTGCCGCGCTCCGGCCCACCGTCCAATTAGTGATATAATTAATAAATATTTCCTCTTTCAGTCGGGGGATTCCGGATCTCGAGGAAATCTGGCGCTTGCAAACAGACCAAACAGTCCCTTTTAATTTCTCTCGTCACTTGCATCTTCTATCCTCTTTCAGCTTTCTCATCCTCCCGGTAGACATTGTAGAGTTATCACGATGAAAGTGAGTAAGAGAAACGGAAGAGGAGAGAGGGAGGGTCAGCGTTCTGGTGTGATTCACGTTATTTGCAGAGGACACACCGAACCTCTCCTCTCTCATCTCCCATCCCCTAGCCGCCATCATTTCCTTTCCTGCTCCCTTGTTACGCGATCGGCTCCTCTTCGTCGCTCCTGCGGGGACTGGTGACATAATTACGCACCGCCCGGAGGCTACTCCACCTGAGTCACTCGTCTTCACTTTCTTTTGTTCTCGTTGGCGTGCACCGATGGTACTCAACGAGCTGGCCTGCGCGGCGATCGCGCCGGTTTTAAATATCACCGGTATCGCGATTTCTACCTTCTGCCGCGTCTTAGATGACGCGTGTTACGTAACGTAAAACGCAGTCCTGTGGCCGGTTAATCCGTCCCGGGGATGATCACAGCAAATTGAATCGATAGCTCTTGTGTAATTTCATCTTTCGGCTTTTTGCACATTACTGACACGTACATTCGCAGGCACTGTGTCTCCGATGAAAACCTACAAGACAACGAACCTGTGGATCTGGTATCCCTTGATTTCAATAGAATTTGTCTGTAAGCGTAACCCTGATTATAATTGAAGATTGCATACAATTTCTATCCCAATAATGGTACGATTTTACGCGAATATTCTTCTGGGCAAAGAGTTTAGTGAGGTAATCAATTCTGTATTCTTAACATCTCGTAAAAATTAATCGTAGACAAATAACACATAGACCATAGCGTAGTGCGGAAGCTCATGTAGTTATACGATGCGTGAAAATGAATGAAACGTATTGAAGCCACTCAAAACAAAAATTAATTAGCTTGACGTCATTCGATCCTAATCAGACAGTCTTCACAAAAGAGGTAGCAACTCCGGTATGGGAGATTAAAAAGAAATTTTAAGTAATTGATCACGGCGAGTATCCTAATACAAATTCTCTAGACACGGTACCATCCCATCCACGCAGTCAAAAAAAATTGAAACCCCACACCGTAGCTTTGAGTATCTATTGGGTCTTGTCGCTGTCCCCGCCCTTGGTCAAGTTTCGATCGTCACGGCATAATGATCTCCGCGATCGCAAGGGAGTAGATGAACCCGAGAAGCAGAGGAGAAAAGAGAGAGAGAGAGAGAGAGAGAGAGAGAGAGAGAAAGAGAGAGAGAGAGAGGTGGTTGCGCCAAAACCCGTGACAAAGGCGGATTTTTTTCCAGCGAGCTCGTCCCCGCGAATGCTTCTTATTTTCATAGAACGGCAATGGTGTAGCGTAACACCGACATCTCCATATGAATGGCTCCCCTACTAGGCTCGCAGGTGTACCACCCCATTCACTACAAAAGAACAAACCTTTAGGACAAGTGTGTTACGGTGGCCGCCCCGTAGAAACGGTTACACCATGATTTTGTTCTCCTCCGGTCCCGTCGTGCCAACCCCGTCCCGTCTCGTTCCGCCACTCTTCCCCCTTTTTTAGTTACGTGCAGAGGAACGAAGATGGAGAACAGCAAGCCTTTGCATTATCGAGGGGACAGAGATCGAGGGGAACTGTGTGCAGACTGTATGGGAATCTCACAGGTGCATGGTTTTCTAAGAGAGAAGAGGACTTCGCCCCGGGCAACGTTCGTTCCTATTCGTTCTACGCTATGCTCCTCCCGAGCGTTTGTTGATCAGTGCCGGTGTACGTACAGGGGTGATTCTGGAGGGCGGAGGAATCCTCCCCCCTTGCCCGTAATAGTGATATTAAAACACAATATCCTGTGGGACCAGGGAAAAATGTTGGGAGGAGCCGGTTAGGGGTGGTAGTATTTGCTCCGTGCTCGAATGTGATGACACTGCTCAAATGCACGTGCATGGGAATCCGATATCTAGAGACGCACGCACGGAACACGCTTGAAGAGAGACGGGACGACAGCCGGGTCAAGAGTACCACACTAAAGTCCCACGGGTTAAGGATCGAAGCCTCGTAAGGGGCATCCCGAAAATTCAATCGGTCCCGGTAATCCCTTAGCGTCACCCATCGATACGTCTGCGTGTCGAGAGGCTACCTACACCGTTGTCCTTGCGTGGAAGGAGGACGGGGCCATTATGGGTTGCCGTAAAAGGCCGATCGTTTGTCGATATCGAGATAACCTCATCTTTTCTCGTTTCGGAAGGCCTTTGCGCCAGCGAAGATTAGGCGTCGTAGCGGAGAGCTCCAAACTGGAAAATGAATTGTAAATAAACTTGGAATAAGACAAGGAGGAAATTAATGGAAAGCTTGCTTGGCCGCAGGCTGTATTTATTAACGATTAGTAAATGGACGATAGATAGATCTCGAGGAACGTTGTGCCACGGAGATCGTTGAACCATCTCAACGGAAGGTAGACTGGGGCACTTTGGGTCAAAAGTGTCGCCATAAAATTCGTGTTCGTGGAACGTTCTTCGGTTCTGGGATTCGTTATCAGCGAAGATATTTCTGTACCTGTGGGTCAACCAGGTCGGGAACCTCGATCATCCGTTCGGGGACTCTAACAAGGGATATCACTTAAGTATAACACGCCAGTTTTAACGAAAATTTAAGGTGCAGTTTATTAAAAAATATGTATTTTCTGTATCTGCGATGATCCGTGTGTAGGTCTGTCTAAGACAACCGTCAATGAAATCGATACTTTGAACATTTTCCGTCGAAAATTTCATGTTTGCCCGCGCGGAAAAGTTCTTCAAAATATTGACATTTATAACATTTTTAATATTTAATTTAATTTTATATATTCAGAATCATTGGCACTTTATCAATCGTGATTGTCTTGACATATGTTATAAAAGTTGTGATTCTGAACAACTTTTTGCTATATATGTCTTAATGTGCGAAACATTAACGTAGAACTTCTGTTAAATTTCCATTGCAAATATTCGTTCCAGTATATGGTCCAACATAAACGAAAAAAAAATAAACAAAAATATATAATGTATGTATATGTATATTGAATAATGTCCACAAGTAAGTATAGAAAAACACTTTTGGTAATTATACAGACCTCAATCTAATCGAGACCTAACCCAGGCCATCATGCTATCGTGAATCACTGTCTCTAACTTACGATTATTGATAGGTAGACTATGATAATCATATATCTTACAGTAGATGTCTCATACACATACTAATTTGCATAGTAATGAATGCGTATGCTACTAATCATATGTTCCTGTTAATCCCCGGAAACTATGACCGTGCAGCAGTAACACATGTAGAGACAAGTTGTTTAGAACGATAAGCCTTGATAAGATGGAACTACCGATTCATTACCGATGGAACTGCTTCATTTTTTCGAAAGAAGATGATAGCTGTGTAGCACACTATTATTTCTTGAAACTTGCAATGTAGGAGTAGATAATTATTGAGAATTCGGGTATCCTCTTTCGAAAAGCAGGCATTGGCAGTACAAAGAACGTTGCACCATCCTATGTCGATGATCATCAAAAGATTGCAGGGTGGAAGAGTTAAATCAAGTTGAACGCGGTACAAATTGAAATACTATTGTTGACAGACGAGTGTCAGTGCGATCTCGAGGTAGCTCGGTGCTCGCCAAATGCACAGATCCGAGAAGACGATAAAGGGGAATCGTCATGGAGGCCGTTGAACCTTTTCCCCTTAAACTGCTCAGGTATACATCGTCGGTGTATCCCCAATCGATCCCCGTATATCTTCCAAGATATGATCCCGATCGGACAGCGATCTCAGGGTCCTCTGACCTTGACCACTTAGTTCTGGTAGCGAATCTCTCGTACGTGTATATACGGGGCGTCGCTCGTAAAAGAGCGAAACGGGGTTTAACCTTGAAGTGTCCTGGGAGTCTCTTCGAGTCCCGATTGAGTTTGCACGCCTCTTTTCAGGGCTTCCACTGGGCCGGATCGAATTAAAAAGAAAGGGAGAAAAGAAGGCGGGCGAGAAGGAGGATAGCTGAAGGGGGAGCGAGAGGCGCAAGAGTGATCTCTGTGGGTCAAACGATACCCGGACCCAGTCCCTGCGAAGCTCGATAGCCACGTTTTCCGTTGTAAATTTCCCCAAAGCGCGAGTAGGACGTAAATCGATCAGACACTGCCTTTGGCTCGCTGTGGATGAGGTTTTGTTCGTTTTCGGGCCCTGCTCCTGTACAAGAGGGAATCGAGGGGCCTGATGAGTCACGGACGGTGCCCCGCGGCGAGAACCTCAGTGACTCTCAACGCCCTCTTCTTTTACCGTGCACATTTTTCACCTTTCTTACCATTATCACTTTTCACATTGACAATTCACATACGCCATCCTATTGAACAGTGAAATTATACTAGAAGATTTATTTATAATATTTACCGAAGGGTTCGGATTTATTGCATTTTAATTAAGAACTATTTCAGTTTCAAAAATAAAAGTAGTCACTTAGGTTACATATCGATTGGTAGATATTTTTGGCTCATATTTCTTCCACAATTCCGTATGCTGTATTTGAGATGAAAAACTCGAAGATTGTCTTGGAACAGTTTTTTGTACATACATCGAGCCTTGTCTGTACTGCAGCACTAGTTCTGCGGGCGAAGAAGAAATTGCTGAAAAGACACAGTTGAGAACCAGCCAGCTATAGCCAAGGGTTTGGGTACGTTAGGAACACGTGCAGTCTCGAACGGTCCAGGTCCCCCCGTAAACGTGTTCGTGTTCAGATGGTACCGTTCGGCTGTGTGAGTTGAGATATAGGAGGCTCCTCTCCCTCACCCGGTGCCGGGCCTTCCTCCTTCCTTCTTCCTCCCACCTCCCTCACCACCGGTGCTCTAAGTTATATTCGAAAGGGGAGATTTGTATTTGTGCATTCGACGTATTGTTTGTGTAGGTTGCCTCCCCTGGCAGGTTAGCCACCTGTTGACTAACCTGAACCTTAGGTTTCTGCCCACACAAATCCCGACGACGGCGACGACGACGATGTGTTTTTAAACTACCCCCTCCTGACCAGCTCTTAATCTTTATTTTGCCCTCAGGGGTTAGAGACCTCTAGTCCCCGAGCAACCAGGGGACCTTCCCGCATTTGAAATCGATGCCCCGCCGAGCTCTCGATTCCTTCCTTCATCAAAAACCGAAAGGAGCAGATCCGAAATGGAACAGAACATTTTACCCTCGTGACTTCTGGAAACCGTTCCATCGAGCTTTCTGTTCTCAGCAGAAACACTTCTCTAATGCAAGATTTCAAATTATCATCACTTCGAGTCAGGACATTTGTTCGAACACTGACATTATAGTAATATAACTCAAGTTTCATATTTACTCGTGCGGTCGTCAGAACTTTATTCACTCACTCATCTTTGCACCATTATAATACTAGCTCAAAAGAAAAAAATTAACCCTTTGCACTCGGAACTATTTTAATTCGGAAATTAAACATTTCTTCCGACCTAGAATAATTCCATTCTATATGATTTCTCATTTTACGGATATGAAATTGATATAGTACCTCATACAATACTTAAATGTTTAGTAGTTGATTAGATACCAACATATTTAATAATGTAAACAATATTTTGAATAATGGTGAAACAATTTTTAGTGGTGACTCTGAGTCTCACCACTCGACTGCTAAGGATTAAATTTACTATTTCCATCTGGATTTCACAAAGCACACTTTTCTCAACATTGTAGTTACGTGATTGAAATAAAACTTATCTCGAGAATGAATAGCAGCTATCTATCTACGATCCTATACGGCTGACACTTTTCCACAGAAACGTCGGCAGAGAGTAAGGTCGATTGAGGA
Source organism: Lasioglossum marginatum (assembly GCA_028455795.1). Taxonomy (NCBI): domain Eukaryota; kingdom Metazoa; phylum Arthropoda; class Insecta; order Hymenoptera; family Halictidae; genus Lasioglossum; species Lasioglossum marginatum. Next base: position 4,004,679 of record CM052272.1, read on the forward strand.
ATCGTCTCGTCATTCGCCAGACTCAACGATGCGTCTCTGCTATCAGTGGGCTTTCCATCGCAACGCGGAAGATTAGCGATGATTTCGAGGTCGTTGAATACATTGGGAAGAGCGCGATGTGTAACATTTTTCATTGGCCGCTGCCCGCGCTGGTGATCCGTCGCGATTTTTCGTGATTCTATTACTATAAAGGACTCGGTCCAGGGATAAACGATATCAGGAAATAGAGAATGCAAATCAACCGGAGAATCAGCCGCGGCGGAATGAAAAGGATCGCACAATATTATCAGATTCCAACTTGATAATGATCCTAACGTAAGATTATCGTACGCAACATCGAGCGATTAAGATTTATATGCGAAGGTGTCACCGGTAACCAGTAACTTTCCTATAAATCTCGCTGATCAACGTTACCCGCTACTTCCAGCTTTCCTCCTCGGGCTATTTTGTCCGTTATCGTTCACCGATTCTACCGTACGTACCAACTATCATTGCTGTTGGGAGCTTGGAAATTCTCACGTACATGATCGGGAATTGGAAGTTAGTAAGTAACACAAGTTCTTCTTGCATCACAGTACTTCGATACGCGTTGAAGATTGATATTTCGAATGTAAATTCCTCGATCGACAAGCTAATCAATCTCTACTTTACTAATCACGAGCATTGCTTCTCTTACAGATTCCTATAATGCTTATTATAATATCATTTAACGGAAGTTTAACCCTCAGCACTGGAGTTGTGATTCTGAGGCACCACTAAAAATTGCTCTCTCTCTCTCTGTACCATTATTCAAAATATTGTTTACATTATTAATATGTTGGTATCGACCAAATTACTAAACATGTAAGTATTGCATGAGGTATTATATTAATTTCATACACATAAAGTTAAAAAAATCATATAGAATAGAATTATTCTAGGTCGGAAGAAATGTTTAATTTTTTAGTTAAACTAGCTCCGACTGCAAAGGGTTAAACTATCGCTTATACTGTTAAATATCGTGATGAAATTTGTTCTATAATTCATTAAGAAATGATTCCTATGTATTAATATAATTATCGTAATAAATATATATTTTCTGTCCAAACGAAATTTTTCTTTATATCATATTTAACTTAACAAGTAGTTAAAAGTGTACGGGTTTCAGACGGAAAAGTCCGTGGTTTTATGCCGTTTCGTCTGAGTTCGCGATTTTATAGATGGCAAACCTACCTGGGAATTTAAAATCTCACTCTGTATTCGAACACTTCGGCTATGTATACATACGAAATTTCAACTGGAACATCTTTCGCTCGCTAAAAGAGCGCTCGGGAATAACATGTGTTGTTTAAAGGAATCTATAGGTAAATGCAAATAGATGTTGACCAGGGTCGAAGGAGGAATCGAACGGAGAGGAAAGGAGTGGCGACTGATTGCAGCGTATATAAGGGGACCGGGCTTCTTCGATACGACCTTAGTCCGCGTCTACCGCTCGATACAATCTCGGCAACGAAGATATTCACGTCGGAATGAGATTTCCATCCGGTATTGCCGCTGGCCCGGTTCCAGCTGAACCTTCGGCGAACCGGCTTGCACGACCACCACGCTTCTAACAATCCTGCAAATCGATTCAAACGTATTCAAAGCTATTCCCCGATATATACGCGGATACTGTCACCGTACCATAATAGTTCCTCGCGTGCCGGACTACAATAGACCTCGTTGTCACTGTTTCGCATTAAGTCGAGGATTCGACGCTGCGATCGATGAACGGAGGAGGGAGATCGAGGATGAGGTGGATGAGAGCGAGGAGGAGGAGGAGGAAGAGAGAGAGAGAGAGAGAGAAACGGAGACCTTACGAGGTTATGAGCGGAGAGCCGTTCTAGGAAATGAATAATTAACGCCTGTTGTGGAACGGAATAGATACGGACCCGAGATAATATTTCAGCCCGAGGATGCTAGGTGCGATCGGAGAAATTGGAAATCAGCGATTAGGTTTACGGGAGGCTCATCTCATTGACTGAGGAAAATGCTAGAATATGACGATACAAAAATTAAAAAATTTTTATTATTATCATATTGCCTCTACTGGACCGCAGACATGAAAAATATAATGTTTATCAGAATTATTTGAAAATACGAAATTGCATTAAACTTCATACGAAACTGACATATCAATAGAAAAAGCATAAACAATGCCATTCAACCATTATGCAATCACTAGAAATTTTGATCAAATTTAATGTGTATTAATCCTACAATTTTAACACATTACCTACCGACAATCATTTAATAATTTTTAAAAGTCCACAGTTAGAGACTTTTCAATTATAAATCAACAATTCACCGTTGGTAACGTCATCTAATAATTCCATTTGGAATTGATAGAATATTTTTAAGCTTCCTTTTGGCGCGGCATAATTATTAAAAATCGAATTAATAGATTTCCGATGGGTAGAGTGTAAAGGAGTGCATAATTATTATTAATCCTCTATTGCATTCCGTTCCCAATTGGGGACTCAAATGTCCTATAGTAAATTATAAGTAGACAATACTGAAGATTCTGAGCATGTTGATTCCGAGTGGGAACATTGCGCTTATGAATAAATATGTATAAAGTTCCCATACGGGAACAGTCATAAAATGCAATTAATAAATGAACACACTCATTTTTAATTAACAGCCATATTTTTTTCAACTCGTCATAAAAATTCATGCAATAGAGGGTTAAAATAGCGTTATTATTATGTTGAACTTGTCACGATTATTTTTTTCCATTTACATCTATTCCTTTCTGTAATAAAACAACAGGTTAAAGACACCATAAAAGATCGTTCCAGACACGATCAATCTGTCTGGAGCCCTTAATTCACCATAAAACGACGACATGAAATATGGAGTTGCGATTTGAAGGTTCGATAAATTACCCTAGACTATCTAGGGAAATAGGTTTAATCGAGGCAGACCGTGGCGAGGACGGGGAGGGCAACTTTCGATCGAGGAAACGGTAAACGCGCTCGAGTACGGTCATTGGGCCGTGTCACACTCACTGTTCCACGCTCGCCTAATTTCCTTTTCGTTATTCATAGGCCGGTGTGTATCTCGTCTGTATCAGTTGCCGGCTTTATGGCTAATTAGCGGGGTCGATCTACTTTGAGCGATCGCTCCGGACCACGGCAATAATTAAGTCGGCTCGGATCGCCGCGGCGTCGATTACCTCTGTCGATAATTGCGGCTTAATATCGCCGCTTAATACCTGGCCAACGAGCCGAACGTGTCGGAAGTAAAAGCCACGAGGAACATTGTCACCGAGCATTAATGTATTTCGCGGCCGCTAATTGCATTATTCACCGTGTCTCCCCGCCTTCACCCTCGCTCGGCTCTCGGCTCCGGTCGATCGTATCGAGCCGCGTAATCGGTTGCCTGTGGATTATATCGTTCCTTTGACTTTTCGCTCCTATGCTACGCGTGCGTAACGAAGCCGTTTCGCGAGGATTGCGCTCCGAAAAATGCTGGATAGAGGGTATCAAAGGGGATCGGGTTCGATGGACTGTATCAAATTCGGAAGCTCCAAAGAGGATTAAACTCAATATCGAATCCTGTAAATTTTACTCGTGTTTTTACACCTGTTACAGAGAAAGTGACCATCGCCGTGCGTCGCTACCGTTACATTTTCTAAATCGATATGCTCTCATTTTCCACAGCGCTCGAATTGCGCTGTTCGAATTCCTTCAGGTTTTTCGAAGCAATTACGAAAAATAATCAGACCTAATTCTTATTGAAAATGTATTCTTATTGAGAATGTTTTTCTTATTTTCATTTTGATTCAATATTCATATCGGTTTGAATATTATTCTGAAATCGCAAACTAAATATAGGTCACATTTTTTGTGAACAGATTCAACTTTTTGCACTTTTTATACTGAATTCGACACGCTGAAAGGTTTTAAAAGAGGCTGAAAATATTTAAAAAATGCTGGCACAAAAGTTGTGTGGTATAAATAGTTTTTTCATTGATGATATAGTGATGATATAGTGATATAGAGATGATATAGTCTGGCAGGTTTCAAAATCAAATTAGTTCCTTTACCTGGAACAGTTTACTTTGTATTCATAGTAGGGAGTGTAGCATAATTTGTTATGAATTCAACGAGATGCTACACGATAATATTTTATTTCATAGGAAATTGGAAAATAATTAAGAATTATTAAATAAAGAATTAATATGATTATAGATACGGCTGATTTAATCAAAGTATTTAATCAAAATCATGATTGTTGAACGAATTATGCGGGCGTATATTAAATATGAATGATAATACTGTGTATATATTACATATATTAAATATATATATATTAAATGTACACACTGTATTAACTAAATATAAAAGTTTAAACGAAGTTTTGAAAGTAAGAAACTGTCTACCCACGTGTGAAGATTATAAAGAAAGTGTTACAAAACATTCAAATACTTTTCAATATTTTTAACGATGAAAATGACGATTTACATTGCCAAAAAAAAATGTTCTGAATTGATGAGCATATTGATAATAATGTGTGTGTTCATAATAATGAAAATAAACATATTGATAATAATGTGTGTGTTCACAATAATGAAAATAAACATATTGATAATAATGTGTGTGTTTATAATAATGAAAATAAACATATTGATAATAATGTGTGTGTTCATAATAATGAAAATAAACATGTAATTAATAATGTGTGTGTTCATAATAATGAAAATAAACATATTCGTTTTTATGTACCTCTGTATCGTTATCGGAAGTATTTTCCACGTTCGAAATACGAATAATCACTATGAGAGACGCTTGATTTGTTTGATCGAATAATTTTTGCTAGGGGTAGTATAAGAGCTTTCCATTCTGACAAATGTGACCATCGGCCATAAATACCTAACACGGTATTACCACGTTGCACTTCAAAGGAAAATTAATTCCAAAACAGTGTAATTACTGTAATCCTACATATTCACTTTGACCGCGATTAATAATCCTAATCTGGGCGAATCCTCGGACACGAGGCGAGTCCATAGGTCACGCGGGTGACGTTTGATGGACGCCGCAGGAACCGTGGCATGTAGGTGCGCGTCCGTCAATTTCTCCGGAGGCGTGTGCACAGGCTCGCTGAAAGGGTTAATCTTGGCCATAACACTATTATCAACGAGTCAGGAACGCGACAGATCGCAGTCCTGCAATCGTGGGACAGGCGATCACGTCCGACTGGGTCAGGACGGAGGATTCATGGTAGGCTGGTGGCAGGCAACGAGTTGTCAGGATAGAAACCGATCGGTAACGATGTGTCGCGGTCTGTTAATTCGCGACAATTATCGTTGAGTCATTGTTTTAGGAAAAATCGAGTTGATCTAGCAGACCTACTCTCGCCGACAATATTCTTGCATGATTACGTGGATAATTACATCCCCCCTGCCTCCTCCTCCTTTTTTGTTGCTGGTAAATATTGCTCATTGTCCGCTGCGGTTCAGCAGCAATTTCCATCTTGTTGCAGTAGCCTCCGATATCGTAACCTTTCATTGTCGACCGGTCAAGCCGAGCCGCGATCCGGTTTTGAAACAGCGCTATGTTCCTCGATTTTGACAGAGACACCTGGCAGATAAAAGTTTTTGCTCGCGGAACGAGTAACGCTCCGGGGATATCGTCGCGCGCAAAATTGCGAGCTGCATTGCCACACGGTATTGTGATGTTGCGACAGACAAAGAAACTCGTCGATCGAGATTTAGCTCGGTGACCGTAGCTCTTATCTTAGGTATCTTGTAATCCCGTTGCAAGATTACGCTGTTGAGATGACTGTTCAAGGAGCTCCGAGGCTCGGAGCGTTGAGTTTTATTGGACGCGTGAGCGTAAGTCTGTTATGTCTAAATTATGAAACGTTTACTGTTTCGTTGTCTGAAGCGGTGATTAATAGCGTTGACAGCTGGCCGGTGTTCGAGTTGAAAGTTATCATCGATGCGATAACGCTCGCGTAGACACAGCGATTCAATGGAGTATCAATGAGCGATCCGAGCTACTCGCTAATTGTCTCTCATTACATAATTACCGTAACGATCCATGATACTTCTGTTTACGGGCAAATAGAGATGTGAATTACGAACCCAAGATTTGATGTTTTAAGAAAGATGCAAAAAACGGGGAAATAATTATAATAATTAAATTATTTTATATGAAGAGACTGCCCAATTACGAATTTTTTAGTGTTAGAAAATAATTCACTTGCAAAATCACTCTGATTTAGTATAACTTTTGTATACGTGTTTCGAACACTATGATTCAAGAATGTTTGATTAATTACTATAATGACTAGACTGCGGATTTATATGCAAAATAAAAATTCTCTGCATTCGTTACAACATACAAGAGCTACAATTATTATTAAGTCCAAATAATGAAACAGTATTTTTAGGTTGTTGGAATATTTACACTATTTTAATTTTAAACGTTTTGGACATAAATGCATGAAATCTGTAGTCTCGTCATGACTATTCAAAAAAACGAAGAAATTAGATAGTGTTACTGCATATTATTTTGTTTCTTAGGCTGATACGTATATTAAATTATAAGTGCAAGTACACAGTGTCTGAAAAGTAATGGAATTGACGAATTTAACAATTGAACATGTTCATAAAAATAATTCGTTTTATTTAAAATATATTGTGCATTAATGAACTTTGAAATGAATGAATAATGAACTCTATCATTCCCGGTACAGTATTATTGCGACGTCCAGTTAACAAACTTGAAATTGTTTTAAGCTTTCCCACAACCTGATATTTTTCAGCCTGTAAACCCTGTGCAGACTTTAATTCGAAGCAATTAGCATTTAATTTACCGTTCCAGGGTCGAGTTTAATGAACCCAAACGAAAATCACGAGACTGCTCGTGACAAGTTTCGTTCGAACGATAAGATAGTATGCCCAAGATATCGCTCGCCGCATGCATCTTATCGATAATCTTTGCGAGGAAGCTCAATAAATAATCATTGCACTATATGTCACGATTGCCTCGATTTATACAGGGTGAGCGGAAACTGATGGTGCAACCGAAAAGAACGTGATACCACATTGAAAAATAAATCGAAAATGTTGAATAAAATTTGTTCATACGAGACTTTGTAATCGGGAAAATCGGAAGCCTTGATCTAAGAAAAAGGAGATAGGATCTAAGAAAAAGGAGATAGGATCTACGAAAAATGATTATCCCAGGAGGGGTTAAAAATCTCAAGTTGCCTCTCGAGCAGTGTAAAGTGTGAACATGACGTGTCATCCGATACGGGGTCGGACATATCAGTGTGAACCACTGCTAATCCAATTACAAAACTTCTTTATTTCTCATTATTTTTTATGGGACTTTCACTAACTTATTTGTGGCATTTTTCTGATTAAAATGACACTAAACACGATATAATTTGAACTGTATTTAGTAGAGGTGTGCAAGATCCCGGGAATTCCCGAAACCCGATGCTTGGGACAGGTTTCCTGAGAATATTCGGGATTCCCGGAGGTGTTCGGGTTTCCCGTAAATTTTTTCGGGATTTCTGATACTGTACGGAATCTTTTAATATTGTTTTTTAGTCTTTATCTATGCTACAAGAGTCTTCTATATAATTTCGTTTTTCGGAATATCGTGTAAAGAGAAGTCACGCGTACAGTTGCCATCGCAAAAACAGTAAACATAATGTTAATGATTATTTATTACAAATGCAATTGTCAATTTTTTTATGCTGCCCTATATTGAAAATTTAAAAAGTACGTTTTGTAGATCTGTGTCAATTATATGCACTGTGAAAGTTTCATCGAAATCGGTTGATGCGGGAAAAACGACAGGCATTGAAAGATGTAAGAATTCTTAGATATAGGCCGAAAATCGTGAAAATCTTTAAACGTTTGTAGCTCATTGCAACGTCGACCAATTTTGACGAAATTTTTAGAATATATTTAGTTCACACAGATCTACAAAACGCATTTTTTAAATTTTCAATATAGACCCACATAAAAAAATTGTAAAATGCAACTTTTAGTATTTTTTCTACAATTCCGATCTATTGCAATTTTTGAAAAAATTTCTTTTCACATCCTGTAGTAAACTAATTGCTCTAACTCCCCCAAAAAATTCAAATTGTATAGTACAATATTAAAAAAGTTATCGTCTTTTTTAGAGCGTCCGAATATTTTTCCGAATCTCTGTATATCTTACTTTTTGGTATATTAATTTCGATTAATGTTATAAATTATCAAGTTACATAAAACTTGATGTTTTATTTAGATAAAGATCTAAAACTATGGTCATATTCAAGACAACAAGACACATTTTCGAATCCCAGCATTTTAAGAAAACCCGAACATTTTCGGGAAACCCGAACATTCTCAGGAATCTCGAAAGTTTCAAGTTCCCGTCCCGATCCCGACCCGGTTTCGCACACCTCTAGTATTTAGTGGTTTAATTGACGGTATGCAGAAAGTTTTCGGATGTGGGCGGATTCTGTATCACGTTTCTGTGTCCGTATCACGTATGCAACAAAACATTGCATAGCTCTCGTACTACCTCTTGACGTATAGTACCTCCACAATACATTTACAGCTGCAGTAATTCATGGTTCATTTGCGACTATAATAATTCACTTTATCTGTCACCTGTTACCTTATACAGTTGCGTATACTAGAACAGACTGGTTAGCTCATTTGTTTTAGCACCTGTTTGTCTAGTTCGTATTGAGAAACATACATTTACATTGATCAACAAATATTTAATATCATACCTAAAAAGAACTGAATTTCATTATTTTTCTATTTGTTTTAGGCTTTAATCTTTTACAAAGTATCGCATTGTGGTAGTAGGACCTATCCTCATCGGCCTCCCTATATCTATCTCTATCAGTCATTGTTGTCAGTAATGTTGAGATATGAAAGTAGATTTGCAAAGTATTAGGTACAGTTACATCGTTCATTGTAAAATTATTATTTTATCGAAAAATTGATTAAGCATTTATTTGCAGTAATTTAATTTTGTAGTCGCAATCGTATATATACATATAATAAATGGCTCATAACGGCGGCATCATTTGATGACCTTCGTCAGATAATGAAATTCACTGAATAGTTTATAAAATATAATGAGAGTTGTCGTTCGATCCTTCACCAGCCAATGAAATTCACGTTGTTGCATTGTTCGACGAGAGATTCCACTGTGGAGAAGCCTTTAACCGGCAAAGTTAGACGCTGGAGAGATGTTCGCCGGTCGTCGATGATCTAAACTTGGCCTTGCAATCTCCCTCCCCCTCTAGAACGAGATAGAGAGATAGAAGGAGAGATGGGGAGAGGGAAAGAGAACTCTAAGATTACAGGTTGTCCGAGTGTCGAGCAGGAGCAGCAGCCAGTATCCTTTTTCTAGGAGGCGCTGCGAGAAGATCTACGTCTGGGAGTACAAACACCGCTGGCCATGACACCGTAACCTTACCCAACGGTTGATTATCCGTGCCGATCGTTAGGATCATTAGCCATCTCGTGTCATTAGCTTTATTGTGCTCGCGTCGGTGATGCCTTCGCTCTTGCAAGTCGTCGTTTGCATAATAACACGTAATTATTTATCTGGAGTATGCAAGCAGCGCGCGCGCGCACAGTGCAATGATGCGACGTCGCATCCCGAACGATAATTCCATAGAAAAATCGGTTGCAAAGTGGTTGCACTTCCGGATCAAGAATTCTTAGAGCCGTGAATTCTTCATACGTTGTTACATGAGTAGTCATTTTCAATTTGCTAGAGAACTGGTCCAATTTAGAGAGTTAGAAAATTATATTAATATAAAATCATTATTGAATTCTAAATTTTACATATTTATTTCCTGCGCGATTCTGTATCTATTTGATCTCGAACATGATAGAATCCTCGACCCAAGAGTATAGCCGGACAAGATGGTGAGAAGTGTTCCCAAACTCTGTGACAAGTTTCAAGTCGGTACCTCTCCCACAAGGGTAGTTACAGGGGGAGCACGGTTTAATGAATTATGCTCTATTTCGTAAAAAATTACGAAAAAATGTATCGTGCTAATAGCACGAATGATAGTGAATTATTTCAAGATTTTTGGTTGCAAAATCGATTTTTGAAAAGAGAGAGAGAGAGGGCGGAATCCGGAAGCATAAAATTACCGATTTTGTATTGAAGTTTTCAGAGTACCACGTTTATAACATTAAGTTAGTTGTGTCTCATCGTGATCATTAATGTATATTTTTTCAGATTTTTCGGATTATGCAAACATGTCTTGTAGATGCTATGATCTGAGCTACTAGATACGTCAACAAATTTAAATAAAAATATCTAAAATACGAAGGGGATCATTCTGAAGAAACCCAAAAGGGTTTTCTCATACTACATGGGCACTATCCCTTGCCTTCTCCTTGAAAAATTGAAAATTAAAGAAATAAATAAATTTCAAGGCTGCTCACAATAAAACTTTAGTGGGTCAACCTAAATAAGGGCATATCCTTAAATAAGAAAACAAAAAAATTAATTTGGTATGTAATAATTAACAAGTTTTTAGTTGTAGCAACGTTTTTAACATCTGTAAGACGTACGATATTTAAATGTTGGTAAACATTGGTTGGGCCAATATAGTATTATCATACGTAAATTTCTTGTTAATTAACCAACTATAATAATTGTAGGTCCAACGTTGGATAATCATTGGCAAATTGGCAAAAAAATCAGCTCCGGCGGATAGGATACGAAAGTGCCCAATATTTGACGTACTTGAAGAGTTAATAAATAAATATCTTCTAAGAAAGGGGCTCATAAGCTATCATCCTTCTCTGGGCTGTCGTAAGAAATCCGTACGGAATTATCGATTTTTTATTTTGTAAACAATCTGCATGCTGCACAAGTTCAAGAGAGCTGAAACTACCATTTTTTAGCGTGACTGATCGTTATCTTTTTGTAGGTCCCGTTCTCCGCCGCGCCGGTTAGTACGGTTGCTGCCGGGTAATACGAGCATTCGCGGCGATGATGATTTCGTGGCATTGGCGCCGCGCAGTTAGATAATTTAGCAAAACATCGCGGCGCGAACACTCGAACGCGTCCGATGGTAAACGTGGTTGGCCTACATTACGCGAGGATCGGTGTCCTGGCCGTGGAACCGGGCGTGTTTCCGAGAAGAAACGGATTGTTCGCGGCACGGTACTCCTTTGGCGAGACTAATGGAACAACAACGTAGCATCGGGCACGTAACACGTGCAATTTGAAGGCTAGGTAACCGGCGACCGACCGGAAGAAAAAGAAGAAACCGGCGAAGAAACGGGGACGAAGAAAACGAGGAGAAACGGCTCGAAGGCCAGCGAAACAAGAAAACTCCTAGCTGCGCCAATAACGAGGAAGCGCCGCGTCGGACCCAGCCGGAACGATGCTTTTGCATATTGCATTCAGCTGCAAAACCATTATGCAAAGTCAAAGCTGCATGCGACGCATGCATGTGGGCGAAGGCGTCGTTGTAAACCGTGATTAAAACATAAATCATGCGTAAGTTAGTGGAGCCATTCGGCGCGATCAGGCATTATGAGGATTTGTTGCCCGGAGATCCTCCTGTTCTTCAGCGTTTGAGTGATTTCTTTGTAGGAAAAACGATATGCCGGAGTTGTCAGGTTGTTTCTGTATTCAGTTGCACGAAGGACCGTTCGACAAGTTCCCAGGTGAGCGATCGATCCAATCTTTTCTACCGATCCAGTTGTTATTCTCGTGATCGCCTTCAGGAAGTACGATTCCTTTAATCAACTGTTTCAAAGAATCGATAGAAGATTGGAAATTTCTTGCATGGAACAGCAAAAAACAAGAAATTATCACGACTGACAAATGACAATATATTGGTTGAACTGTTAATTCAGTTTCAGAGACTTTATCTATACCCAGCTTTTTGAAATGTCAATCGACAAGCCAAGGGATCAACTATTTTAGGTGCCGCTTGGAGGCTGTGAATTACCAATTTACGAACAGCGTGCAAGTTCTCCAATACGGTTGATTCAAACTAAATTGGCCACTTAAGGCCACTTCAGCTGAATCATTTAAAAATTTTATTTGGTTTATCCGAATAACCTCGTTACAGTTCTTACTTCTGCCGTCAACTTGCACTGTTTCCTTTTCGTAGGTAGATCGTAACGAGATTCGCGACGTTCGGTTCTTTCCAAAGGAAAATTTGAATAGAAGGAATTCGTTTGCCCAAAGAATCCAAGACGGCTCCTAAAATGGAATATAGTAAAATCTTGATCTAAGCCGAATCTTCGGGTCTGTGCTTCGACATAGATCGTATAGGGCTACTATCTTTTTGAGACCTCGTCGACCCGGCTCAAATTATATCATGTTTAGTGCCATTTTAATCAGAAAAATGTCACAAATAAATTCCATTTTACAACGTTCGACGACCGAGGCAGTTCCTAGCCCCTCGAGAGGTATATCCTCCAGTGGAGGGGGTAAGCGAACTGACTAAGATCGTACAGCCCCGGCGGCTTAGATCGTGACTTTACTGTATAGGGGAACGCAGCAGCTTTATTTCAAAACAATAATAAGCCATCTTCCTTTAAAAGATCCGGACTGTGTTACTCTGCTAGTTTCGAAAAGGCTTTCAGATTTCTTTTGTTTCTAGTGTTTGTTTTCATTACGCGCGACTGCGTATTTCTCAAACACTGACCCCACCCAACATCTTCCGTATGAGATGACTGCATGTCTCTCGCATCTCGGTGTCTCGCGCGACTGTTAACTCGTCGTTAACACCAGATCCAGGACAACGGTGTGCGAAGACTTGACGCGGCAGCTCGCGACTAATCGAACGAATGACAGGCATTCCTTTCGTAATATCTCGCGTCTAATTGCATTGCGCGTAACGGCCTTTTCGATCGGTCGTTAAGGTGCCTTCTCGCTCAAGGATTCGCTCAGCCACGTATCTGGAGCTCGGCGGTGTATCGGCCGCCTCCGGGGCCGATGATTAACGACGCTAATGGCAGCGCGCGCGAATGCTGGCTCGCTCTCTTGCGGAGACAATGCGTCTCGCGATCCGATTGGAAAGTCGCTGATCGATCTTGAGGCTGATAGCTTGTTACTAGAGATGGGATCAAGTGTTTCGCAAGTAGGCTGTTCTGGTACTTGACGCTTTTGTCATAAAATGTGTCTAACTTTTATTTTTAAAAATTGAGACGCCTGGTTCTTAACCAATAATTAACTATTAATTATAATTAACCATAAATAAACTAAATAATTTCTTAGAAGTCATCCTTAATTTTCTTTCTCTGTGAAACTCGTATGTTATTATCTTTCATTTTCTTTTGTAAAAAGGTACACTCGATTTCATTCATCATTTTAGAAAAATTACCTATTTCCTCTATGAAATTATTGATGGTCGTCTGTCTAAGCATCCGTCGAAATTGTTACACCCAACGGACATCACTTTGAGCATTTGTTGTAATAAAATAATTTTTCCTACATTAACCTCTCAATCATAGTTACTATTTTACTATTTTCATCCATTTCTCGAGTATAATAAATGTTTCTACTCAAGGTCAGTCGATTGGTCTTGACCTTATCTACCATATTGCGATAACAAAAATATGTACGTATATATGTACAATAGAATAACTTTTGCTCTATCATGAGATGTGCCCTCTTGAATCAATTACTTTCATTAATTAACATTTTTCGTACAATAGAAAATAAACGACATTTAGAATGCTCAAGTTGGGTAGGACACTCTGTTTGTTTATAAAGTTGCGAGTGAGTACATATTGAACTTGATCCCATCCCTACTCGTCACCGCGATCCACGGCCGTAATGGGACGTATTATACATGCCTCTGTCGGAGAAAATTGTACCGATTAGCGTCGGAGGATGTGTAATTTTTTAATTAAGATCTTTCTATCTAGCCGCGGATCCCGCCAGGCGTTTTCCTATCTCTGATTTGTTTCTGAAATTACGGTGATTACGGTGCATTAGCATTTTTTTCTTCTCCGCTCGCTGCCTCATCCACTCTCGGCTGCTTGTCCACGCGGAGATTGTGCAAGGACAAGGCAGCTCGCCGCGATATCTGCCCGCGAACAATCCGGTATCGATAATTAAGTTTTGATGGACGTGAATTCTCCGATGGGAAACGGAGAAATACTTACTCGCCGCCGCGCCGCGAGTGAACACGATCCCGCCAGATGTTCTGCGACCGCGAATGAGATAATATTTTAAGAGATGCGCAATTAACGCGATGATTACGCTTGCCGGAGGAAACAATACGTCTTGCGATCCGATCTCGCGAACGATCGACGTCCAACAGAAGAGATAACGTCTCCTGCTGGAAATAATGCTTCACTTCGAGTCGCATTCCTGGAAGAATTTCATTTAGCCGCGGAGTTCGCGGAATCCACCAACGAAATTTCCGCGCGGACGCATTCGGAGCCAAGCGGGTTCGCTTTATGACCCCTGGTCGAAGGACCGTGGACGGTCATGGCTCAAACGTGCCCATTCGGAGACTTGTTTGCTGGCCAGAGATTATATCTGCCACGAAATAGATGGATCTTTAACATTTCGCCGAGAGAAAATTGAAAACGAAAGAGTATTTTATCTTTACGAACCTCGGCGACTTTTCGGACGTACATGGTTCTTCCGGTCTTTATTTGTGTGCTTGTTTGGACTGTTTCAACAATCTTCCGACATCAATCAGAAAGAATTTAAGATCAGTTATCAAATCCATGGTATCTCAAGACATTTGTAATTTATGTACGGTTTTATAGAATATCCAATCTTGTAAAACTGTATACTTGATCTCATGTGTCCTTCATCTTTTGAGAATAATCTAACTTTTGTCTTCACTGAAGAGTTACAATGAACTAAAGACACTTGTTTAATTTCGTTCATAATATCTCTGTACTGTACATATATGTGCCGATAATTATTGAAGTGGTATGAATCAAATTTCCAAACAAATTGATCTTCTTGCTTATTATGTAATAAATTATTACTAATGATTATATAATAATGAAGTGAAAAATTATATACTATAGAAGATGGACCTTTATACAGGGCGCACGTGCAGTAAATATAAATTATCTTTTTCTCCTAAGAAATTATAATAAAATAAATCATAGAGTGAGAGGGGTTAATAACTGACAATTAAATTTCGACTTAATTGAAGACGCTCCAAATTTTTCTTTTGAAACTCGAGACTAGAGCCAACAAATGCTTCTGAAAGACGAGGCCTGAGGAACCTTTCAAAGCATAAATCAGTGAACTACGTCTGCTGATAGATGTCAAAGGGAATGTCGAAGTGATGGCTGACCTGTCTCACGTCGTTACTAGACAATACACGGGACGACACTTAACACGGGCCCGTCCGTGGTGACCTTAAAATAATAGACTATACAGCAAGATAACAAGCGGGGCCGCGCGCGCACACGCGCATGCGGCAGCGTCGAAATGTAAGCACGGCCACGTGTTACAAGGCAACACGTGTCGCGTGGTTACCAGTGAAAATAAATCGTGCACCACGGGGACGGAGAGAAGGAGCTTTGAAAAAGTCTGAACGAAGAAATTCGAGAAAAAGGTTTCGGGACCCTTGTCGGTTTCGCCGGTTTCAGTGACTGTTCCGTGCTGTTCGCGGAGGCGTTCCACGATCAAAAGAGGGAAGAGATACGAGAGAAAAGGTTGACGTCCCTTTCTCGGCAGGGTCGGAAATTCCACGCCGCGCCGCGTTGAAATTTGTCAGCCCGTCCTGGAACGTGACAAAATGTATTTCGACGAGTTCTACAGGGAATCGACACTCAGCCGACGCGACGGTTTCGAAGTATCGTGAGGAGGACCACCGCGTAATCGCCGTGTAATTTCTTCGGGGAACCAGCTCGCCGCAATTGAAAGACATTAAATCGGGAAACATTAAAATTCCACGGAACGTAAAGCAAAGGTGCGAATTTTTAACGCGAACTTCCGTGGAAATTCATGAGAGGCTTTAAACGCCCGGTTGAGACACCATTAACGTGTAACAGAGCGGTACGTTTTACGGTGAACTTTGTAAGATGCATTAAAAAATTGACCGTTCGGCCCGTCGTAACGGCCTTTTAACGCCCTGCTACGGCCGATCCCTTCGCTACCTTTAAATCGATGCCCGCTGGACCAACTGACGCTACTCGGAATACATACCATACAAAGGAATATACTTGTAAACTTCTATGACCGCGTTAATGTGCTTTTTAAACCCACGTGGACGGTCGTTCGGTTTATGTCCGGCAGGCTGGCTGGTCCCTTTCGTTCCGACGCGACGGGCACGACCGATTTGCCTCAGCCAGTTGTGTTAGCTTTATTGGTTCAACTAAACCGACGAGAATCGACGATAAATTAATCTATACTTTTAGAGTAAAATAATTTCTTCGTTTCTTTATGCTCAATACTCATCATCAATAACATGGCTACTGTAATGTAAAACATCAATAAACAAAATACACGTGTGCCCGATGCGAACTTCTCGTCGCCATTAAACATTTCTTATGTCTATACAAATATTTTTGCATTCGTATATTGAAACTAATTCCGATTTATGTAGGTATTTTTTACACTACGATTTCCTTCACGGCGACTTTGATTAAAACCTCTGTCATTAATACTTTTTTTTATGAAAAAACAAAATGTGCTTCCTTGAAAGGGGCAATTCCTGAGATAATTTGAAGTAAATTTTCGAGGAAGTACAACATTTTTGGGACACCTTGTGGTCTGGACAATAACTATAACGACAATCTATTCACGTTTTATAGTGCGACAAATCCAAAAACTTGTCATTTCTCGAAGATGTGTCTAATCTGAAATAATAGATTCATAAAATGCGCAGAAATCAAATATTGAACTCGCGTTGAGATAGTGCCCGCGAAGGTGTTAATAGCGTGATACTAAATGCGTTTGGGACAACGCTGCGTACCAAGAATATAGTTGTAAATCTCTACGAGCCTGTTGACACGGTTTTTATATTCGTAACGGTCGGCGCAGTGGTTCTTCACGTTTACGTCTCGGGCCGCAGAAAATTGGTTGCACCGGGCAACGCAGCCCACGGCGGTGGCCGCCCGTTACGACGCGGGATAAAATGGACTGGGGGCAAATAAAAAAGTTTGTTGCCTCGCGTAATGATTCACGAATGAGTAACGGGCGCCGCGTAAGGAACGAATTGTCCGGTGTCCGGTCATCGCGACTCCTTTTTTAAAGATCCTACAATCGACCGTGACGACAGGGTAGATTGTTGCAAGACAGAAGATGACTCAAAGAAACCAATAAAAGATGATCATCTTTTTAAGCGAATAATTAAGGGTGGTTCGTAGCAGACGGTGCTTGAAATCGCTCTAAATAGTATCACTCCGAGGAAGCTACCGGAAGAAGTAACAGTTTCCGCTGATCCTTCAAGGATATTTCGGTGATCTTTGATGACCATTCTTTGCGGTCTCTCGGCGATCATTCACTTCCAAGTGAATTTATCCCAACATTATATCAAATATTTTAAACAATTAACGTTTAACATAATCTCATTTGTATTCATTTTAACATGTTTCTTGTGAATATTAATTGGGAGACGAGCTTGCACAAAAGAAATCACTATAATACATATTATAATACATGGAAATATTTACATGGATGTTATGAGTAGACAGGATGTTACGCGGATATTATGCATTTATAAAGACATTAGAAAAATTTAAATATACTGTTATATTATTTTCAGAAAGCAAATAAATTTCTATTTCACTCCAATCTGTTGCAATTCATATAGAAAATTTTTATTTTGCCTAAAGATAGTAATTAGATAGCCGAATTGAGACAAAATTGTTTATCATAAATTCAATGAATAATATAAATAATCCCTTTCGTGAGAAAGATTTGAAAAATATCTATTTTACACTAACCGTACTACGACCGATCAAATGACCGGTTTTATATTTTTTATTTTTCAATTATCGAAATTATAAAGATGCTTCCAATAGAAATTATTAAACGAATTACATCATTCAAGCACATATCGTTACAAAAATTTCAAGAAATTTAAATAAATTCAGTGTTGTCATTTTTATAAAACAATGTATAGCAGTCGCATTTTGTACTCGGTACGGTTAGTGTTAAGCTTGTATACTATCACTAACACCGGTTCGGCGGGTAGGTTTCACTGAGCGTAGCGTTGGTGTCGCGCCGTGGTCAAACAGTAAACAAGAGAAGGAGCAGAAATTGATATAATTAGAACTCACCTATTCAGCCGAAAATGCAGTTGTTGTTTCCAAATGTTTGTCACTGGGCCCGAACTGCACAGCTGGTGGTAGATCACAACCGCGAACTTCGAATTCACACGTCTTTAGAGATGTTGTTTCTACCGTGGTTCGAATCACACTGATTTTACGCAAGATTTTTCCAGAGTTTAAAGAGGGCATTATGCATGTCGAACAACGAGATGGTCAGACAAAAAACAAAACATGAGAGTGACCGCTGTAAGACTAGAATTTATGGCAATCACATAGCAGAACATCGTCTGTCCTTCTTTCAGAAAGTTTCTACCTCTTGTTGGGTAAAAGGATAAACTTTTTTTTCAACAGTTACCTACAGGCTACGTATCAATCTGCAGGGAAACCGAAACATGTGATTGCCATAAATTCTAGTTTTACAGCGGTCCCATTCGTGTGCTGTTTTCTGTCTGATCACCCCATCGTTCGACATGTATAATCCCATCCCGAAACTTTCCAGGAAAATTTTCAATCTCTCTGATTGGTCCGCGTTTTTCGTTAATAATTCCTTAAAGGGGCCATATTCACCGTCAATCATGTTGTGCAACAATTATTGTGCAGCATGATATTGCGCAAATCCAAATTGTATTCACATTGACACATAATTTGAGCAATCAGACACACAGCAGACAGCCAGGCACACACACACACAGCAGCAGTGATGAGACTCGTCTGACAAAATTTGTGCAACACTGCCATTCACAGTCCACATCGTTGCGCAACCCGTTTGTTGTGCAAATAATATCAGGAAATTCCGATTTTACGCAACAGGCTGCGCAATTCGTCAATCGCTATCATTCACGGTCGATCATGTTGCGCAATAAACATTGTTGCTCAGAAATATGGTATATAAATTCAGAAATACAGTATATAAATAGTATACATATAAATTCAATCATCCAAGAATAGCATCAGGTTTATAGAACATACATTATGAACGAGATTGTAAAAATGAAAAATATATTATCGCTGGCTGGGTTGCATATTGCACCACAAAGAAGAAACAATAACGCACTTTAGAGTTTCCTTCTGGACAGTCCGTAAATTCAGTGCCGAGGCATGTCGAGGAAAGCGCGCATGTAAGTGGAAAATCGCGGAAGATCTATGGAAGCACCTTCCTTTTGAAGGTACACGATTGCGAAACCGAAGGAGGCGCAGAGTCTTCCCAGGTAGATAGAAGGTGACGATGCCTGGCCGATGAGTGTCTTTTATTCTCACGGAAGAGAAAAGTCAAGCTACGATTATCTGTGGAGCGCAGGTGCGCCACGGTGCATCACGGCAGCCGTATTCACCAAAACCGTAATTGCTGACGTCGTGACAGTCGAGGATCTGTCGGATGAATCAGTGGAACAGATAGAATTTTACTTAAAGAAATGATGCAATCGTCTGTTTCTCGAGAATGTTCCCGCAGATCTTCTCTTCCGCATTTTCAATTAATATAGGACTGCAATTCAATCCGAGGTAAATATCTGAGATAACTTTAGTAATCTTATAGGGGTATAAAAGTGGCTACTTTTAATTATAGCTTTGTATTTTTCTGTGGTCTGTGCAAATTCTTAGATCCTTAGGCTACTCATGTTCTTCTGAAGAGATGTTACTGTTGCAGACGTTAAATGTTCTATTCATTGATGCATCCCTAATTCGTTTATTATACACATTTCTAGATGATTTTTACATTAACACTAAACCTACCACGATGGGTCAAATGACCCATTTTAGATTTTTTATTTGATAATTGAAATTGTAAAGATGTTCTCATGGGAATTTATTGAATATATTTTTTGACTTCAGTATATATTATAGTAAAAATAGCACAAAATATAAATACATTTAATCTTGTTATTTTTATAATACCATACACATCAGTCACTTTTGGTGGTCGGTAGGTTTAGTGTTAAATACGTGATTTATGATTTACAAATGACTTAAACCTAATATAAAAAAACGTTTCTCAAAATTCAACAAAATTTCCATTGTGGGACTCCTATAATCTTCATCCCTCTAGCTATTAGGTCGTTGCATATGAAAAAATATGTCCGGTCATTCATCTTCCTCGTTTGTTTATTTTCTCACTCGTATAAAAAGAATACACAGCGATCGCGTCCGACTGATATTAACATAAACTTTATTTAAAAGCAAAATTGGATATGTAAACAGAAACTGAAGACAGCATTTGAAAGATTAGCCTTAAACCTTTAAATGATATATGATAAACCTGTAGATTATAATAGTGTATTTCTTGATTAAAACAGTTCATTCATAGCACTTGCATTCTGAAATCGGCCATTTCATATCCTTTTTAAGAAATCATGTTATGGAACGGAGTGCTACTAAAGTGGACATTTCTTTCCGAAATTCTGCTTTTCCGTTAGAATTATTTCGTCTTGATACACCATTATCGAGTATGAATTATTACTTTTAATTTAATAAATAGCAATATTATAACTTACACCAATTTCACTTTATACATGATTGGACAAAATAATGGAGTCGTTTCGACCTTGATGATCTAGTCAACTAGAAAACCATTTTGAAACTAATTAACCTGTACAATGCTTAACCCTTCCGTTCAATATTTTGTTCTATTTTTCTAACGAATGGGATTCTTTGACATTCTATGATGATAAAAATATCAGTACGAATTAGATAAAATAATAGGTAGAAGTTATGATATCCACAAGTACCAACAATATTTTTTAGCAATCATGAAAGTATTCAAAAAATACGGTAATTATTTAGAAGTTTAGATGTTGTCAAGGTCATTATGCTCAACAACTTTTCCTCTACATGTTACCGCCGCTCGGTCTTAGTCTAGATATTCGCAAAAACAGTTAGAATGACTAAAGCAAACTGCTTTTTTCCAATGACCGAATTCGTCCTCGAGGGAGGGGGTGGGGGTCTCTCAACTGTGTGCGTAACCAAATGATGGGGATGACGACGCGACGTTAAGAAGATGGACAAGACACAAAGAAACAAAGGTTTCGGTAAAATTCTATGCGACATCATTGAATTCGAAGTACCATCAATTAATAAAACAGCAAGTTGTCATAGTAATCGTACATCAGGATTCTCGTTTGATCTTATAGTAGATCTAACAACCTAATCTAATTGATTACGGAACGGGGTCGAAATTGGAATCGCCGAACGCCTGGAGGAAAACGTCTCACGTCATCAACGTGAAATGTCACCAATAAAAACGGCCGCTCGACGACTTACACTCTCGATCGTGACATCGTGGATCCGAAGCGCGTTTCCCTGAACTTTAATGGAGCACATGTTGACTCGTATCGGCGGGGACTAAACACGCAAGACCAGCGGCACGTCTCTTCCGAGAAGCAAGAAACGTGGATCGTTAGAACTGTGCGTAGCCACCGGTGTGCAGTACCTGTTTTGATAACAGGTCTCGATGGAGTGTGGCGTGTGTGCGGGTGCGTTCACTAGTCTAGGAGCAGTAAGGCAATGGTCCAAGGTAATCTTGGAACGTCCCGCCGGTTATCCGCGATGTTTGACTTGATCTATGGAATCACGTAGCCGGATCAATATTCCGTGTACGTGTTCGAATGCGTGCAAATACTAGTAGTCCGTGTTAGATGCGTGTCTTTCTCGTGTTCTCTCTTAGCTACCGTTCTCCTCTCCCTCCCTTTCTCTCTCTCTCTCTCTCCCTGCTTCTCTTTCTCTCCACGGGCCATTGCCATCCATCTCCATCGGTCTTTGAGCACAGAGAATGCGTACGTACTACGTGTCTAATTAGCGAAGCAAACAGTGTAGTTTCTAGGTAGATACACAGACGAATCGGTTGGCACACAAGATGGAGTTGCAGGTCGATTCGCATCGTCATGTCGACCGACAGACCTGTCATCCTGGGCTTCGAAAGTCGTCCTGAAAACCCCCACCACTCGGATCAGGTCCCGATCATTGCTCGGGTATTTACTGATCGGATCGATAATAATTACTTAATCGCTGTTAATTGGATCAAGGTAAATCCAACCGGTCACACGTCAAATGTTGGATTCTCGTTAATGATTTGTATGGATGTCAGAAGGGAAGATTACAAATAGCTGGCTTTCTAGAGTTTGTTTAGAGTTAACACAATTTAGGCGAATTCGTTGTTTGCGGCATTTATTATCAAATGACAACTTGAAGACACTGATCTTATAGAGTTCAACATTAATTACTTTTTGCAAAATATTACTTCAAAGAAAAGATAAGTCTAATTGTTTATTGTAAAATGGTCAAAAATGCACTTGGATTAAGAGGTGAATGGGTCATTCCATAGGTCATCATGAAAAACATATTGTGTAAAATTTTAATCCTATATCTCGATGGGGAGAGTAGTTGTTTTGGCCTTTTTTCATTGTTTCGTTACATGTAAATATCTTGAAAAAAATTTAACATATGTCAAATACTTAAATACATACATATACTGAAACCATTTAAATGGGAACACGTAAATATCTCTGTTACTAATGATTTTATTGGAAATAAAATTACCAGAAATCATTCTGATTGGTATCCCCGCAAAAGCATCATCGATGACGTCGAGTCAACGGTCGCGTCGGCAATCGACAATAAAGTGCCGGTCTCTTTTCCACCGATTCCAAAGCATCGGCCGACCCTTAGAAGTCGCCGTGCCTGAAGTATCGGCCGAGCGACAAAGTATTAGAACCGATATGAAAAAATAACGGTCCTGGACTGTTATCCTAGGACCGATATCCGTGTACGAAGGACCGTAATCGAAACCGATATCAACCAAAATTTCGGTCCTTCATAACAGTTATTTAGAATATCGATCCTTCATAACTGTTTCACTCAAGCCCGAAATGAAACAGTTTCAAACAGTTATTTCTGGGCCCGTTCCAAGCCCTGGGCGTAGACATTAATCTTCCACAAATAGTTACATATATTCCCGTGGCAAATAAATACGAACACAGCACAAAAGAACCAACGTTGTATTTTTTCAACAAAAATGTGTTGATACCTAGAACACGCCTTGTAACTACTTTCTTGCACATTCAAGTTGTTGCATAAGCTGACTTCGTGCAGCGCAGCGCCTTTAACCAGCAACACATGGTCAAAAATCGAGGCACAGTTAGACGATTCTACGCCTCGGTTTTCCGAAGAGATTTCGCAAGGATCCGCGAGACGGCCCATTACCGTGGCAGCGATTCCGAAACGAAGCAAAACACCGCGTGGATAACAAGTGCATAAAGCTGAGAACTATCTCCGTCTTACCGCTCTAGGATATTAATTCCCGTTCGCGGGATTCCCGCAAGCGAAAGACAGGCAGCTGTCCAGAGTGTTGTGCAGCAAGTTACGTGTATCTACCTAGCATTACATTGTTGCTCATGATCCGGCTACTATTATTAACTCGAGTATTCGATTAAGCTTTCACGAATGAAAGTCATTAGTAGATTGCAGATTTTATGCATCTATTCAAAACTGATAGGAGATACATATACAAAATTATAAAGACATAACGAATTTAACGCTGTGTATGGTATGCTGGAGACATTCGCGACTCCTAGGTGACGCGTATCATCCGAAATGCGACGAAAACCGGCCCTGAGCCATCGTCTTATATTGGAACAAAACTGTATTAGTGAAATATCGGTGTAAGATAGAAATGATTCTGGACATTAACATGTTCTTACATTATTTTCGACTTATTAAAATTAGCAATAACAGGAATATAATATTTTTATTTAACTTCTATTCCCTATAATTAACTTGGAAGTCTAGTCATTAGTACTAGTAGTAACTATTACTATAGTTGCTACTTTTGTGTCAGACTGCAACAGTTCTTATCATAATATGTTCAAAGAAATAAATTCTTTGAATAATTCTACGCAACGTAAATTAAAAAATTTGTCAATGGTACCCGATCTGTTTTGAAAGTAAAATTAGGTGACCATGGATTTATTTAAATAGAGAAACTCTTCTTTTAGATTTAACATACGTCTTCACCATCTTAGGTTAGGACCGATGACCTGGGTGAAAATTGATAGACACCGCTGAGGAAGGCTTAATTTTTTTAAAACCGTTATGGCGTTGAGATTCTTTCCTTATTTAAGACTTATTTAAGAAACTGCATTCCTCATTGGGGAGTGAAGCAGTTTTAATTCGCTGTCAGCTACCGACACAAAAATCGGCTGCCTCCCATCGCGAATAGAACAATGAACAGTAGCGTCATCGGGTTCACGATTTAATTGGCCACTGTCGACGCGAAGAGGCCCGTTTAGTTCCTCCGAGGTGGTTCAATCTGCGTTACGCGATGTAACGGTAGCGTTCTGGAGATGAACGGGGTCGAGTGAAGCCAAAGAGAAGGAAGAAGAAGGAGGACAGGCGAAACCAGTAGAGCGGGAGTGGTGAAGAGGTAGAAAGAGGGGGAGGGGAGGAGAAAATGGAAGAGCAGGAGCAGAAGAAGAAGAAGAAGAAGGAGCAGAAGAAGAAGAAGAAGAAGAAGAAGAAGAAGACGACAACGACGCCGATGACGATGATGATGCAGGGCCCTCGAGCACGCAGCTGGCTCGTCGTGTCTCGTGCATTATGCCATCGTGTAATGCCTATCTCATCCAAGGCCAGTTGTACTACAGTCCTCGGCTATATACCGCATATATTGCAACGGAAAATAAATCGTTGCGCAACCGCGCCGGCCGAGGCGATAGAGTGCGAGGGTGCTACTCGCACGGAGCGCGGTGGCATAAAATTATTGCCTCGTTTATTCCAGGCAATGATCTCATTGCCGGCTTAGCTGATATCAGGACGTCGATCGCCGATGCCGGTCGCGGAATTCACGGCGTTTTTAAGGGAAATTATCGCGGCCCGTTCGAACGGCTTCCCCGGATTTACGTATCGCGATCAGTCCTCCTCCTTCTCCGGCTTCCTCGCTCTCGCAGAGATCATTTTGCCCCGATAAACCTGTAATTTCTTCGGTCCGCGGTCTCGGCCAGGCCCGCCTAGCTGCTTGTCCCACTTACACCGGGCGTAAACAACGCGTCGGAGAAAACGTATACAGTATACCGATACCGATGCCGGAAACCGTTTTCGTGTCGCAGGGTGTACAATTGTCTACCGATCTCACCTCTCTTTTCAATTCGGTATTCCATCATTTCGAATGCGAAGTTGATGGTCCAGAAGATCGCGATATCGCCAGAAAATATTTAACATTATCACGATAATAATTTAAAATAATTTACTAAAATATACTATACTATATAGTGCTAATATACTGTATTAACGTATAACATAATTCACAGTATTAATATACTGTATTAACGTATAACATTATTACACATTAAAAGAATATATATATATATAATTTCCTATTCGTTATGATATTCTTTTAATGTGTAATAATGGTTTTCCGCTGTGAATTATTCAGGGTAATCTACGGCTCGATGAAATGTTAGGAGTTTTCTGTTTGTTAAACCAGTTTTCTAATGGGTACGTTGGAATTTTACCATACCAGTTATGTTAAAGTATCGACACAACAGCATATAAATTCCTGGAAAAACTTGAAAATATTCTAGGAAAGTCTATTATATGATTACACGCATACAAAGTAACTGTTTGTAGTGTTTAATTAATTTATGACAATATCAAAATATAAAAATGTATGAAAATATATTATACTTTCTGTGAACATTAATTATTTCATTCAACTATTTATAAATGAAAAATGAAAGCACTGTATTTGCTTTGTACACAGGTGCACAGGATGTCATACTTTCACAGAGGTTTGTTTGAGCCCCTTAAATGTTATGTTTACTTCACGAACGTGTGGAACAGAATATATAGATACGAATATCATTTAATCCTCTATAGTCAAAGCATGAACGATTTTCTCGCGTTACGAATATTCAATCTATTTATATTTAATATTTAATCTCTTTGACATGCGCCAATTTCGAACATTTTTGGCGGTTTCATGAAAAATAGTGTATTCTGCAAATGATTTTATTTTATGGTTTTAACCACTTGCCCTATGACATTGGATCAAACTCACGATAAAAATTTTAAACAAATGTATGTCTGGTTGAAATAAAATTGTATTCCTTCATTATCGATATTTAACCACTAACGAAAACATAGGAATGCGAACAGTATACATTTCTTTTATCTTCTAGGAAATTATAAATAAACGGACAAAGAAATTTCAATGATGGTAGTTGCAAAGAAAGTCATAGTCGAAATGAATAATTTCTAACGCAGACATTTTCTGTAAAAGACGATAGCTTTACGTCGAAAAAAGAATTGGAAACAAAATGAAGGACGTCTTTACTTCTTGATTACGGACTGTAGTATGTATTTCTTCATTATATTGACTTTTTTCCGCAGGATCGAATTTGAGGGATAAATAAAGAGCTTCAAAGCAATTGTTTGCATAAGTCGATCGATATGGTATTTGGCAATTGTTATTTACAAAAATGTTCTCCTCACGGATTCCAGTGTCTTTGAAACATATTTTCAAGGTCAATATTCTGAACAACTTTTCCCTACCCATGTATATGTCGCTTAACCTTAGTTTCAGAGAAGGTTTGCAAAGATATGTTCATATACCTCATATACCTATGTATTATATGTATACCTAACGTATAGGATATACTTCTATTGATTTCTCGAGCAGTATGTATGTCTATTTAATACCATGTAAATTACCATGTATATGAGACATCTACTTTAACATGTATGATTATCATAGTCTACCTAATCCAGATCTACCCTAGATCTCACCTAGATCTCACCTAGATCTCACTTAGACTAACACAGAGTTAACAACCCACGATAACAAGCAAGATTGGGTTAGATACAAGCGAGGTCTCTCGGGCAAATTTAGAATCTGACTTAATTTCACAATTCAAAATCCTATATTATAACGTAAAAGCATAGAAAGTTTTTGCCCCTGTCCTTAAAACCTAATCCAACCGACATAAACGTATAAAAAATTTTGTAAATATCACGTGTATCATCATATATATTTATGAATTTTTCAAAGACTACGGCTGAGCGACGCGACGGTGACAAGTATAGAGATCGGTGGGAATTATCATATCTGTTCGTAAGTAGTTACGTGGAATTCCCTTTCATCATGAAACATTATCGGCAAAAGAGAGGGCGTAATTAATTGTATACGTAAAAAAGTTGTGCCAGGACGAACGTCTACGCCGCCGGCATAGAGATAAAAGGAGCGCATTGAATCGAAGGGAAAATTGATATAAATATGAGACCGGTTTGACTGTGCCAGCCGCGCAGCTCGTCGGTGATCTTTTTCCAAACACGCTTCGTTGAAAGAACTGAGCAACGGCCGCGTTTCCTCAGCGCGTGGTCCACGAGGTGAACAAGTTTTCGCATCAAGCAAAAAGAAGGTACAGAACGGTCTATTCGATCGCGTGTCACGACCATGCGTCGCAGCGGGTCGTGTATCGTCCAAGTCCGTTCGAAAATCTCGAGAAAAAGCTCGTTAAGTCGCGAGGCGTGTACGCGACGCCTCCCGCGGGTTCGGGTTTGTGCCCGGGACCCTTAAATTCGGAGTCACGTCTACGTATAAACGGGGGAACGGAAGAGGAACCAGTGAGAGTTGGGTATAAATACACCGCGAACGGGTCCCTTCTCGAACCAGAACCCTAGCAGTAAGGAAAAAAGGACCGTGAGCGAGAGGAGGAGACACGGGACAAGAAAATAAGAGGAAACAAAAGTATATCGGAGAACCGGCTCATCAGCTGGCCGGACTGGTCTGTTGTGTCGCCGTCCCGCTTCCACCGCAGTGAAACCGGTCGTCCGTTCTTCGTCCGTCATCGGGAGATTGTTACTGGCCTGAATTTTATTCGGAATACGACCGACCAGCTCCGTGGATCCTCGGGCCGTGTATCGATTCTACACTCGGTGCGTCACTCGCAATAAAAACGATTTCCTCCAGGCCGGCCATCTTTCATCTGTCGGTCCCAATATAATGTATGTCCTTCGATCGGAATAACAATTCATGGGGACCAGTACCATTCTAAGAGAGGAGACATACTGTTCTCGAGTTACCCATTAGCAGAACGTCCCTCAAAGAAAAGGACTGAAACCATTGGCGCGCGCGTCGCCACCGCAGAAGAGGATCACCGATCTCCTTCCAGGACGTCGAGCGCAGAAAAAGAAGCATTTTCAGTACAATGGACTGATTCCGGACGACGCCTTACGCTGCAACCGGAGTAGAACACCCTGTATTAGAGACGGCGGCCTTAGTGGCTTGATCGAGGCTTCCGTGGCGATGCACGGCTTCTTCCTTTATACTTTATACAGTCCTTTCCTTCAACGGCTCCTCTGCAGCCTTAGGGCCTGGAGACGCCCTCTCTCTCTCTCTCTTTTTCTCTTCTCGGTCATCCTTCCTCTATCACCATCTTCTTCTCAACCGTTCTTGCTTCCTCTTACTCCGTTCTACCATCTCCTCGTCCTGCTCGCGGTTTTTTCTCCTGCTAAACTGTCCCTCTTTCTCTCCGGTAGCATCTCTTCTCCTTTCTCTTTCTCGCTACCGTCTCAGTGTCCTCCTCTGTCCGCTATCCTCTGCTCTCCTTTTCCCCGCGTTAGTAGGAAAGCCAAGTGGTCCTTTTGCTCGACGCTGGCGCGCGCGGCCGGGAGGCATATAATTTTCTCGGTGTTTTTATTGCGGGGTAACTTGTCTTCAGGTGAGCCGGCTGAGGTGGAGGTGGCAGAGGCCGTGAAGGTAGAGTACTACAGGCACAGCTAACGCGCAGTAGCTTTGCCCTCCTCCCCCTCGCCATCCCCCTCCCCGACAATTTCCCTTCACTCCACCCCGCGGTATTCTTCTCTCTTTCTCTGGCTTTCTCTCTTTTCCCCTACCTCTCTTTCGCGCTGACTTCGTCTCGCTCCAGCTTCCGTCTCATCCTTTACGACCGTCTCTTTTCCTCGCCCTCGCTTTGTTCCTCCTTTCCACGTTCGCGTCTCGTCTTCCTCTTCCCTCCGCCGTGATTCTGCCGATCTCCGTCCCTCCCCGTGGCCCCCGAGCGGCAGCCACAGCTATGGCAGCACCGGCAGCATCGGCACCAGCACTGGCACCAGCACCAGCATCCTTCGAAGCGCAAGGATTTTGACCCTCGTTTCGTGTTGCTTGCGTTTCGCCGTAACTTTACTGACTTTGTTTTTCGCCTCCGGGACGCGAACGAGGAAGCAGGAGGGCAGAGAAGGAGGAAGATAAGGTTGATAAACCGCGGGCCTGACTCGCCGCGTCCTCCTTTTCCCTCCACGCGGGCTAAGAACAAGCCAGTTACGAATTCAAGCGTCTCCTTCTATTTCTGGCGACCCACGCCACTTTGGCGCGACCCGCGAAAGCCCCGTAGGTCGTGATCCGATCGCGGACCGCCCCCTTTTGTCGTCCACGATCGACCATCGCGGCTCCGCGCCAAGCTACACGCGATGCCTCTTCCGTTTCTAAGGGGATCAGCGCCTCACCGTTTTGGAAACCCTTCTTCGATGGTTCACATTATTGTCAGCACGCGTTTAAACGTATTAAAATATCGAACACTCAAATTTAGTAACACTGCTACAATTTTCATTTTTGCAAAATTATGCAGCGGTATTTGTTGAGATTTTGCACGTAGTTAACTGTGACTGACTCGGCGTAACATGCCAGAGTTAACTTTTCAAACGTGATATCTTGCGAGTATAAGTGGACGCAGATAGGAAAAATGAAACTATATGAAAGTGGGATTAATAGACAGAGAACTTTATGCAAAATAAAAATTTTCTACCTGACGTACAACGAACTAGAGTGAACTAGAAATTTATTTTCTTTCTTGTTTAATAGGTTGAAAATAATATAACAGTATTTTCAAAATGTTTTTATTGGTTTAAATTACACCTACCCATTTTTGTCTTTAAGCATAAAATCCGCTGTCTAGTGATTATGTTTATTGTCCAATATTTAAAGACTTCTAACTCTCATACAATACTTGTCAATTAAATTATTACATTGACTTACATAACGTAATAGTAGCACGAAACGAAATCAATAATAAGCTTTTCTTATGAAACAGTTCAAATTGGACGTAAATGTATTTCCTTTGCGGTTAGAATGAGTAGAACTTTTTTATCCTAAATGATTTAACAATAGGGAAAAGAAAGATCTTATTTATTGTATGCCTGCATATCCTTTAATGCTTAAATATTGGTTTATTTTAAATGTTCATCACGAGTCTGACTGATAAGTAATCGTAAACAAATACATGTGACTTGTCACGGAGTCTTATACCAGCACGTCCCCGCAGTTCAATGTTTGTAAAGATACTAACAGATATAATGGCCCGTTGTTTTGGAAAATATGAATTAATGGTAGTTTCAGTCAGATATAGACATAATAAAACAAAAAAATTAATAAATAAATGCACTTTCAAAAACTCATATGCGTTCTTAATTGTGCATGTGCATGTTTCGTTTTTATTATTAACGAACGTGCGTTTTGTTTCTCATCATCATTAAAAATCTATAGGAAGAATATGCCAGAGTTAAAAACGCTTACAATGATTCAATGCCATCGGATCTAAATGTTTATCAAGTAATATAAACAAATGGGAAAAGGTATAGTAATAATTGGTAAATAGCATCTTTAACTTCGTGAATGGTACTCTAAACAGGTACCCATTTTTAATTCCTTTTGAAAATTCTTTTAATATCTCTGTCCACAAATAGCAAAATTATTGTAGACTTCTATGTTCATGGATGACCACTAGATTTGATGCATGTATGACAAAAATGAGTAGATGCAATTTAAAACAGTACAAATATTAGAATAATTTAAGAATATTGTCATATCATTTTCAACTTATTAAATATATTAAGTTAGAAAATACATTTCTATTTCATTCCAGCTTGTTGCCATTCAGATAGAACATTTACATTTTGCATAAAGATCCGCTGTCTAATGATTACAGATTAATTTACATTTGAAGTATAAAAATATGTATTCAAACTGTAAAGTGTAACATCACTGAATATCGTAGAAAATATTGTCTATTGACATAAGGGTTAACAATGAAACATCACAGTTGAATCATCTTTGTATAGTCGATCGTCCGTGTCTGGGACAATCCATCGCTAGGTAGAGATCCCCGAAGACAGGCTCGAAGACGCGGGGATTTTCGATCGAGTAATCATGTCGGCCATAGATCGAGCTTGACGGATATCGGCGAAGCCGGGGTCCGTGTTCGCAAGGTATTACGGCCGCGCGTGACTAATCTCCGGCCAGATCCTGTATTGACAAATCGAGACGAAGATTTTTTTGTCCGCCACCGTCCGGACCAATTGTTCCGCGTACGCATGGGGAGACACGTCATGGGAGTACACAGGTGCGCGGCTCGATCGTCTAATTACGCGGACAGGCGTTATGGCACGTCGCCATTTAAGACGTTCCCGTCCGGCGCGGCGACGAGTCGTGCCCGACCGAATCCGGGCAACGCGTGGCCAAGAGTCGCCGTCCGAGCTAGCTACACCCTTCTGTGTACGTGATAATCGCCGGAAATCGAATTCACCAGATCGCCGAGCAATCCCGCGGTTAGCTGCCTGCGTCCTATGATTAAACGATGGAGAGCAATAGGCCGAGCATCTACCTCTCAGATGATAGTACTTGAAATCATGAGAATCAATTCGAAGGAGGTTTTCTTTCTCCTCGATTTGTTATAATTCGCTGTTGCAATGTTTCGAGAACGCTAAAGTAGGACACTTTATTGTATCTCCTACGTTCCTGCTGCACTTGTAGCTACTTGTGCGCAACGTGTACCGACGATTAACTGTCCTGTGTTCCCACGAATACATGCACTTCAAACCTGCACTCTCGAGGCCACTCGTGCCAGACTTGACCGATTAGTCGCGATGCACCCATTACCTTTATCTTTGGAGGCTAACGATAGCCGTCGATGATCGCGGGAGGATGGGACAGTTCCCACCGTCGCGCATCAAGCCATTATGCTCTGTATCTGGTTGCTATTTGTTCTTATTTGTTTCTGTAATTTTCCGAGCACTTCATACTGAAACTCATAAACAATGCTAGTTAACACCAGACCTACCGGTTCCAGATTTCTCATTTTACATTTATTGAAATTATAAAGACGTTTTCATAAGAAATTATTGAATCAATGTCTTTAGTAGAGCACACATTATAATAAAACTGCACAAAGTTTAAGAAAATGCGTTATGTGATTTTTATATACGTCTAGAAGAAATACATTAGAAGATATATTAGAATAGATTTACAAATACTAACATGATAGGTAATTTGTTCCAGTGGCATGTTCAAGCACCTGGATTTATGAAACTACTTGGGCCTGTAAACTTCTGAAGCCAGTAAAATAAAATTAATATAATGGAACCGGTAAAATTCGTTTGGACTTTATACCTAAATATCTAACTAAACTACAATAGAAATCTTAATGGCTCAATTATTAAATGCTTAATTAGACCTATACATCACGAATTGTTGTCAGAATCGTCCACTTTCCGGGATTTAATTCCCCCCTCGCCGGTAGCCGGAAAAGATTCATTAGACAGGCGGTCGGCCTTTAGCATCCAGGCAGGACGTGTCACGACAGCCAACAGGATTAACTAGAGGTCGAGTCAGAGCGGAGCACGATGCGACCATACGCAATAATCGAGCACGTGTGCGCGGAGGTAGTCAAGTGCAGAAGCATTCGCCAGATTCCAATTTCACGACAGGCGAAACCCCATTATGTGTACGTCAGAGGCGGAGATGTGCGTCATGGTGTTCTCGGTCAAAGCTGGAAGTCGTAGCGGATCAGTCAGTCGATAGATCGGCCAGGATGCCGGAGGGATTCTGGTTCTCGTGATCTTAGTCGATCTCCGGCGGAGCTAGCTCCCGTTCCGATGCGCCCGCTCCCTCGAGCGTTCTGATCAGTGCAGCGGCTGGTAGCGCGAGTAACGCGTCTACTCGCGCAGCATATTATTAGCAGCATCCCCGGTTCCCTAGCCTGTTTGGTTGCCGTTCGTTCGGTTGTTCGGCTGGTCGATCGACCCTGTAGGCTCCCGTACGACGCTGCGTATCCTGTCCACCTCCTTTCTCCCGAGGGGTACGAAGAAAAAGAAATAGATAAATAGGCGGAGGGAATCAAGAAAAGAAGCGGAGAGGCTAAAGGAAGAGAACCGTTGCCGGTGTGTGTTGGTGCACGCACTCTCCTCTGGCAACGCTCACTGTTCCCTGATATGTCTGCTCTATGCACACGTGCAACTGCAACCGCAACCCGATGGACGTTCCGCGGGAAGGGCAGCGCACACGGAGGGAGGAGGGGAAGCTCGAGGGCGAGGTAAAGGTTTATTGTTGATCGCTAATTATCCAACCCGGCAATTACATACAATTATCTGACACGCAGGCACATCAGCAAGTCCCTGGTACTGCGTTTCGCGATATCGCCCGAGCGCGACCGCTTGTCTGTACACACCGATGCTTTTGTGTTTGCAGTGGTTTGCACGCGTACGTGTGCATCGGTGTATTCCTGGTGAACGCCGCGCCGCGCCGGGAGGAAGGAGGAGAGCGAAACCGGTGTACCCGACAGCGTGACGCCGACCGTAGTGGCTCTTTCTCCTTTTTCTTGCCTCTCCCTTCCTCTCGCTTCGCAGTTCGGCTTCCCAGTGCTGCGCTGCTAGCGCGAGACCTTTCCTGCGCACGGGATCTTCCGCTGCGAGCTTGTGTTCGCCGCTATCACTGAACGATCTGCGCGCCTTTATCTCGGGACGTGACGCTGGTACCACCGGTAGCGAGGTCTGTCGATCGAGAATGTTCGATCATCCAGAGAATCGCTGCCAGGACCCGATCTCCCAGCACCGCGAGCACCGAGCCACGGGATCCGACTGGTTAGGAGGTGGCCAGGGGGATGCTCGTTTGTTTCTTAATTTTCAGGGGTGCTCCGCTAAGGAGAACAGACCATGATTAATCATCGACTGACTCGCCTGCCGAGAGTTCCCCTCCAGTATGCTTCTTCTTGCGATTCTTTTTCTTCCGTCGTTCCGATCGAGATTGATCTTGCCAGACGTGCCGCTAATCTGATTGTTTGTAATTGAAAAGATAAATGGCGCCTTAAACACGAACAGAGTTGCCCCCATAGCGGAATATTTCAGAGATTTTGTGAAAACCGAAATTCTCCATATCTGACAATTTTCTTCGTTTGTCGCTTGTTTCGTATAACGATAGAATTACTAGACTGAATCTCTATGCAAGATTCTAATTTTATAGATCATTTCATAGTGCATTTGCACTGCCACTTTACCAGCATGAAATGTTTATAATAAGAAGTATGTAATAAAGACGAAATATTATTATAATTTATATAAGATTTCGAATAAGAGAAAAATTTCTTCTGCCGATTAAACGGGTATTCGTAGAGGAAATAAAATAGAAATACAATTATGTAATGTATTGTTGTAACAACAATGGTATTCAGATCTGCTTCTTTAGAGATCTTGTTTGCTGGCTACACCTAAACTTCGCTGTTTAGCGGAAACCAAGAGTGCCCACCTCTGCCATTTCGGGGCTGCACCACACGATTACCGCTCTTCTCCGATTGCATGCGACATTAAGTTGTCACGCGAACTAATTGAATCGGTGGACAACCATCGCGTAAAACGCAGGATAAAAACAAAGCAGTCTCCGCTGTCGCGCACTTCCGTTCGCCAATTTGCAACGTGAACTTTTTGTCAGCCGGGTTCCGAAACAATGTTTCTTCCCCTCGAGGAGATTTTTTTTCTGGTTCCACGTGAAACGTGGGGAATATCAATCACCGACGGGGACCCATGAACGATGACATTTCAACGGACGACGGGTGTTTCACCTCTTTCGCTTCATTAGAATCCGTCCGGGCTCTTCTTGCGCACCCCCATGGCTTTCTTCTTGTCCCGCCTCCTGTTCCACGCAAAATACATTAACTCGCTTTTTGCTCGACTACCGTGACGTACGTTTATCGATCAAGAGGTCGATTAGTTTTCCTTGTTTTTCAACGAGATCGTTACGTTAGGACGGACAGGTTTCGTCGCGGCGTGACGTATTGGCTCGCGCGTGACGGTGCGGCTAACGGTACACCGGCTTGCACATATGATTCCGACAGCCGTGAACCGCGTGTCACGTACCCGCGTACCCGCGCACACGCTCCCCGATTGTCTTTCCACGATGCTCCTTTCAAGGAAGCACTGTCGATATCCTTGATACTTCCTCGTGATCCTTCGCCGAACGATTGCGTTGCTGAATAGAAGGGTGACTAGTGGGATCGGTTACGCTTGAGAACATTTTTCTGTCCGCACAATAATCAAGAACCCTGCGTGTATCGCTCTTAAAAATAGTGAAGTGCAGCACTGCAATGCTGCAACGATTTGCAACGGCTTTAAATTCGATGCGAAAGCGGACGGTAAGGTGTTTCATTTTAATTCTCCATTTCGCAGCATGTTTCTTTGCGATGTAAATGAGAAGTACAGTGAAACCTCGTTTATTGCACCGAATCCTCGTTCGTTGCTTACTAGCGATTTTCACTAGTTGTTAGAGCTTCCCACAACTTGTGGTGGGAATTATGGTGGCAACTTATTGTTAGAGAAAATGACACAACAGCTCGTGTGGTTAGTTAGCAAGCGAGGTTCTACTATGTGCAAAGTGTAAAATTTATGAAATATATACAATGTGATTTAAGCAAAAGATCTTCGAATCACGATGAACGAGTTATCTAATATATAGAAATGATATACGTTGTATAAATCTCTGTTATTAAAAGGTTTTGTATTGCACGCATGAACACATTTAGTGGATATTGCAACAATTATTTGTATTCCCCAATGCAAAAACACAAAATTATACGTACATAATAATTATACAGAATGTACATATACAGGCAACTTTCGATCACTGAAAAAAATACTATTCTCCGCTTAATTAGTTTCATTAGACATTCATAATTGCGTTCGTGTTCGACCATATATGCAGATAGTTCCCTTAGTATTCGGAGCAAGAGTGGAGTTACAATGCACACCGAGGAAGCAGACAATTACGTGACATAGGATATGACGTGATGGTTTTTTGTAATTGATACGCTCTTCGACTACGGCTTGAGGGCAAGCTGTTGCTTGGGAACGATACCGTAACACGTGGTAGCACAACCTAAACCCTCAGATTGCGTTCTGCAGAGCAAGAACTATCATGTACTGACACGTGTTCTTTTTACATGGAGAAAGTGACATCTATCAAAGTTCCTAATAATATTGTTTAATCAGTAGTTCTGCCTCCTGATTAAAATCTAGCAAGATGGTCACTTTCTGGATTGCTTTTTAAAGAACCTATTCCGAAATTGATCCCCTCTGCAGAGTCTATTACCTCCGGGTCTCATCTCCGCAGATATCATTTCTCGCAGATCTGACATGTTTCAACAATCCAATTAATCTGCTCGCAATCGGGCAGACGTCCGAATGGCGCAAGGTGATCCACTCGGGCTGGCCAAAAGGCGTCTTTCTCTGGACCAGGGTGTTAGTATCATCAAATCGGGGCTCTCACGCACGATTCGGCTGTCGATCGCATTTACGGGGTTCATTATCCTAATGCAACGCCCGGTGAAACAGGATTTCACAATATACCGGTAAACTCAGGGTCAACGTGCACGGAGGATAATCCTCGGTGCAATCCACTTTGCCCGGCACGGCGCGGCGGACAAGTGAGACGGCCGTGCGGAGCGATGCAGGAGGTGCTACACAGTGCAACGAACAGGGAGTTCGGTGGAACGAGCGTGGAAATAAAGTGCCTACGTCGAAGAAAGAGAGAAAAACAGAGAAGCTCGGGTTAGCAGAAGAGAGGGGGTGGGGGAGCGGGAGAGAAAAGAGAGACGGATAAAGTTCCATCGGAGCAGTTAGGTCTGTTGAGTGGTTCACGAGACATTCAGCCGAGGACTGTGCACGCAGTCTTCAGGATGGGGGCCATGGATGGCGGACTCGATGGGGTTCAAGGTGACTTCGTGATCCTCTGGGCCGAGCGGCGTGCATTACCGGAGCTAGAGAGCTGCTCTTCGAGAGTGTCCGGGCTCTGGTGCGTCGACTATTCCCCTCGGGCATCCCCGATGCCGGGAACGTTGCGTTTGTACGCCATCGCTCTTCGCTGCCAAAGGATATAAAGCTCGGTCGTCTTCAGGCCGAAGCGAACCTAGCGGTCGGTGGGGGACAAGGAGTCGCCGAATTTCCCGGGTAGAAAAAAACGTAAACAGCGACGGAGGAGAGTTTGGGTACAGCTGCTGGTGGCGGGAAGAAATGGATACTACCCTCTGCCGGCGCGGCGGATTGAAGTGGAGCCATTGAAGAGGAAGTAAAACAGGGAACGTTTCGGAGCTAGGAGCACCGCGATGGCCCCCCGGTCCCCAGCGACGCTCGCGGAATGGTGCCCGCCATTATGGTCACTCGCGAGAGTTAAAAAGCGCTCGAACGATATAGAATGAGAGACCTCTCCTGGGGGCGGTGGATATGGAAAACCGAGATGCACATTATTTTTAGAGTAAACAGGCGGAGAGCAGTACACCGGAAGGGAAAAAGGGAAACGGAGCAAACGCGGCGTTCGCGTGCGATGCCGCGCCGCGCCGAGCCGTTCGTGAAAAGAAAACGCAGAGACGTATAGCTCGTGTTTAGCCGGGAACACATAAACAGCCAAGAAACGGAGAAAGAGAAACAAGGCGTGGTAGGATGAGTCGGCGCCACCGAGCTAATTACCGCCTCTGTTTTGTAACCTAACCGGCTCAGGACGTATACCTGAACGCTATATCTCAACTTACGGTACGCTTACCATAATCGAAGGGTATACAAGACGGTTGCGGCGTGCTGCTCCAGCAACGATCCGCGGCATTGTGCTCCGCAGACTCCATCCTCTGGCCTCTTTCCTCTCCGTTGTTCCTCTTCGACATCCTCCTCTCCTCCCCGGATCGTGTTCGCAGGAAATCGCTAAATGGATCCCATTTCGCAGATCCTGTCGTCCAAGGAAGTTGTGTCTAAAGGCATGGACCAAGCATACCCTCTAGTCATCCAGCCAAGGCGTCGGTAATGGCTACAGGGCGAAAGCTTATTTACTATAATCCTGGTGGTTCCTGGGATACTTTGCTCGAAAGAGGTAGATTCACGACTCAACAACGAAAAAGGAACGTTTCCAGGTTAAACATTGCATTTTTGAAGACACGGTCTCTTTTCGCAGGAAAAAGTGGCTGGTGTCTCATACGTAGATCTAAAAATTCGGTTTCGTGAGAAACTGATTTCAGACTTCTTAGTATAATAGGATTGAGTCCTAGGTATGTTTAACCCGTCAACAATGGTGACAGATTTCTTCGCGTTTTTCATGAATGTCACTTAAGATCCTCATTTTCTGGTGCTTAACCGCGAAGTCACCCATTGTTTAATCTTTAATTATTTAGATAGTAAAATGGTCTAGGTTAGTTGATGAACCTAGCATACAAAATAACGAAAAATCATCTTTCTATGATTAATACACAAGGTGTCTCTATGTAAGAAGTATTGAAGCGAGCGGAGCATTCAGCACAGTGAAAAAGTTCATATAATTATGTCCGGTTAGGGGACACTCGAAGGATCGTTAGAAGACACTTAGCTCCGTAAGTTAAACGAATTTAATAAATATCAGGGGATCTTGCAGGTGTAATTGGACTCAGGTTCGCGAGCCGATAATACGGTGGGCGTAACAAGCGCCTCGGGATCAATTTCACTTGGTTCATTACGAAAGAGCAAATATCTGGGTCCGAAGGAAGGGGTGGCTAGGGGAAAGGGAGGAATGGTACGGCGTAAAAGAAGAATGTCCCCAGCGGTGGTCCATGAGGTCGCTGCTCCTGGAGGGTTAATTGTTACGAGTAATCTCGCGGTCGTTAGGTGATATTTTTTTCTCCTTATTGCGGAATCATAATTGAGGCTCCAGAGCGACGAGAGAGTTTCATTGTCGTACACGAGAGAACACTCGACGGCTGCTCCACCCTCGCCGTCGATGGAGTCGAACAGCCAGCCGAGGGAATCGATAGTGTGTCCCGCAACAAATTGGTGAGTTTCGCGTTTCCCGGTTCCTTCCTTTATCCCTTCGTTCGCCACTCGACGACCACCGCCACTCGAACCTTTCTGGCAAGAAAAGAAATCGCTCGGAGAGTGGGGCTGCCGAAGAAGAGAGGCGGAGGTTAGTGATCGTGGATTGGGTCGCGCGGTTCAAAAGGTCCGTGATTTTCGGCGCGATTTCGTATTTCGCGGTTCGCCTCGGTTAATGATCCATGGCTCCGAGGACTCGGCTGAGTGTGGCTGAGAAGGTCCTTGTTCCTTGCCGGGTCCTTCAAGGCCTCGACTTAAAGACTGAAGTGGTACACAATATCGTCGTCGTGGGGTCAACGACACCCCCGCGGCGCTTTCTTTTCCTTTTTCGTCCTTTTTTTGTCGTTCGTTCCGTTTCCCTCTTTGTCTGTCCGCGCGTCACTCCTGCTTCTTCTCCGGTGTCTCTCTCCCTTTCTCTTATGTACTCCCCCGCCGCCGCCCCCACCTCGCCGATCCGAGGGGACCCTTTCTTCAATTAAAGCCGAAGGAATCGACGCAGAGATGATTGAACATTGTGCGCTACAATGCAGTAGCATGTACAGGTCCGCTCTTCGTGCTCAGCGAGAGTATGTAGTACATAGGAGCAACTGGACCATGATTGACGACGTGATGTCTGCCCCTCCTCGCCCTCGCTGCTCTTTCTCCTTCTTCTATCGCTCTCGCTCTCCCTCTTCGTCGTTCTCTCCCTCTCTTTCTCGTCCTCCCGCTCGCGCCACTTCTTTTTCCCTCTCTGTCTCTTCGAGAGGTAGTAATCCTCCACGAGCTGAACATCGCGCCGGAGGCACACAATCCTCCAAGTTCCCTCTTTCCGTCTCCTTTCTTCCCTCTTGCCCTTTACTTTCTTCTGTTCCCCTCGACCTTCCTCTTTCCAGCCCTCCGTTAATCTCTCCCTCCATCTCCGTCCCTCCTCGCGCTGCGCTCTTCCTCTTTCTGCAGTATTTCGATCCGCTACCTCTCGTAATACCAGCTTTACTCGGATCTTCGTTTCGTTTCTACCTCTGTACCAAGCGGAGACACGCTTCCTACGGGATCTCCGAAACCGGAAAATGTCCCGTTCCTGTGAATTATGTCGACGGTGGGGTATTCAGGAAAGATAGCCACCCTCCGCCGAGCGCTGAACTTTCGAATCCTCGCGCCAAAGTTTGTCTCGGTCACGTTGTCCGACGCTCTTCGATTTTCCTTCCTTCAGATAGCGAGTTCCCCGTGATGGAAACAGTTCCGAACAAATTTTGCGAATGCTGAAAATCGTCGATGAAATACGGGTTGCTTTCAAAAGTTGCTCAAGCGATAAGCTACCTATTTTTTCAAACTGTATATTCTACACAGACACTTGTTCCGAGAATTTACTTACTGTTTTCGAGATAAAATTAAATTAATAACATATTCATCACAGCCTCTCCTAAAGATTGCGGGGTTCAGGGCTATCCCGGCCTTCACAAGAAGACAACGTGTACCTACCTATAATATGGTAAAAGAAATAAAAAATTGTAACCAACAATAAATGCAGCGCTCAGTGCAAGTCTTCCTCTAATAAATTTTGATTTGAAAATCTGAAATACTTAAAATACCCTTTTCAATTTCTTATCATCGAGACGACTTATCATCATTCATCCGTGTTAAATATGTCTAGATAAAAATGGTGTGATCATTTTTGACAGTAATTTATGTAGAAAAGAAGTATTAGGAAGCGAAGAACCGTTTCCTCGCAAGTCCCGAAATTACAGTACCGCACGGGAGATCAATTATCGCTGCAACGACGCGCGACGTCGTCGTTTCCATCCCCTCCTCGTTGCGCGTTGCCTCGTGGACCCATCAATTACGGGGCAAGTTCAGCGCGAAAGGGTCAATTCAGGCATAAACGCAGCGGTCGTATCGCGGCTGCGTGGAATGAAATCGCAAGCGTGAAGGCAATTCCTTAGGACGAAGTTGAGGTGAAGGTAGGAACGTGCCTGCTCCGGGTCAACCAACTCAAACGTATGGTTGAAGCGTCCCTCCTACCTCTTGCTTGTTGCTTGCACGTCGTGTGTGCCCTCTCCAATGTCCTCCCACCCTTTCCTACTTCGAGATCGGTGGACTCGTGCCATCGAGGTGCCCGTGTCGCGAGGTTATGCGCCTTTGGTTTTGTTCGAGCTGTTCTACTGCCCGTAAGATGCTTTTCTCCGCCATCTTATTTATTCCAGATTTTTCAGAGAAACGTTGCAGACATGGAATCACTCTTCCATCGATCTCCACATACACTCACTCGCATAATTGTTGGCAGCGCATTTATCACAAAAATCAGTAAAAACATTAGAAGAATTTAATAACACGGTTAGATTATTTTCGACCTATTAAACATATTAAAGAAGAAAACAAATTACTATTTCACTCTAGTTTGTTGCAAATTAGGTAAAAACTTTTTATTTCGGATAACTATCCGCGGTCTATTGATGGCATATCTTGTTTATAAATAGACCAAACGACTTCAGATGTGCTTCTGGTAAGCTAGATGGATTAGATATGTAATGAAATTTAAAAAAAAGTGTTAAATCAAATTAAGAAAAAAATAGTCGAAGTTGCTTTTTACTACTTTTTTATTTGGGCCTGTAACGAAAATTAAAAAATGTGTGTCGGAGATTCATATACGTTATGTACATACTGAAAATTTCATTGAAATTGAATAATCTCTGTATGAGTCATAAATATACTGCGGATCTTTATGCACAATAAAAATTTTTTACCTAAATTGCAATATACTGGAGCGAAATACAAAGTTATTTTCTTTTTTAATAGGGTTTAGCAGGCTGAAAATAATACAACAGCATTTGCGTTAATTTGTTAAAGGTAACAACTAAGACTTTTAGTACTCATCCAGATATAGAATTATATAGAGAATGAAATCCGCTGAAATAAATATAATAAAGCTGAACGTAAATTTAATATCTCCCTTCCGTTGTTGGCAATGTTCGTCGTACTATCCGTTTCCATTCTATTATTGGCTTCATGAAATAATCCTCAAGAACTGGTATTTACATAAAGATAAACGGTATAGGGATTAATGTAGACAGTTTGCAGTAGGGTGAACGGCTATTTTATAACCTATCATACCTGTCAGATCTCATCTCTCGGAAAATAATTTATAGTGACAATAAGGATAACACAAATCGGTAAACGAAAAAAATATGCACAACACAAGTAATTATTTAAGATAATGGAAATAATGATGAAGCAAGAAAACATTTGATAGATTATTCAATTATTCAGATATTATAAACATTTCTATAATATTGCAGACCTGGATAAAAATATTTCAACTACGAAATAGTAATTTATTTCTCTGCACTACATGAAATATTAATTGATTTTACAAATATATAATCAGCATTGAAAATATACATTTTACAATGTGAACCTGAAATACTTAATTGAAGTAAATATTTTCTCTATAAAATAAAACAGTAAAAAAAGGAATCATAAATATTAATCGTAAGAAACAGAATTTCAAATAGTTAATAGAAATTTAGACACGTG
Source organism: Lasioglossum marginatum (assembly GCA_028455795.1). Classification (NCBI taxonomy): domain Eukaryota; kingdom Metazoa; phylum Arthropoda; class Insecta; order Hymenoptera; family Halictidae; genus Lasioglossum; species Lasioglossum marginatum. The sequence continues at coordinate 4,047,553 of CM052272.1, forward strand.
GAATACTATTTTAAATCATTATTTCCAGTACATCTTAAGAAAATACAATACTATTTCAATTAATAATTTTCTTTACAACGACACAAATAACTATTTTCACACGTCAAATTAATCTTGAAATATTATTTCTTACAAACAAGGGTATTTCATTAACTATTACCAATATTTTATCAAATATTTTTGCCCAGATCAGATTGTAAGTCATCGCATGCTCCTGTCGATGATCGAATAAAATGTCCTCTATTCAACTCGAACCACTTTGATTCACAGTATATCTCATCAATATTGAAATCCAGTTCGCGCTCGTTTCTGATTAGTCCTCTAGGCGCTCCGCTGCACAATCACTCGTCCTGCGAGGTCAAAGAATTTCTTAAAAGTGTCGGTGCAGCCCTTGAGCCAGATACAGCTCGATCTCTCTGACACGATACTGTTATCTAGGTTCATTTCAGCCGTCCCTGCTGTCTCGTTTGAGCGTACGGCACAGGACAACTATTTTTAACCGTATAAGCTTTTTGGTGTTGTCTTCGAGTGAGCGACGACGCATCGAATAATCACCGCTTCGAGCAACTAACGCATCAAAATTAATTATTCAACGATGACGGTCCCACAACAGCAAGTAAAGATGATTCTGCACACTGAACGATGAATCATGGCACGGAGTTGGCGACGGTCCTTGCTGTTATTGTTACCTCGCGGTGCCGTTAATAAATATACGCACGATGAATTGCGGTGTGTAGATCGTTACTCGCGCGGTTTTTGCCGGCCGCTCTTATTAAAACCAGTGGAAATCGTTATTAGCATCTGTCGCGGTGTTTCAGACAGGCAAACGGCGTTTGCGCAACGTCAGTGAAAGTGGGTTAAACGCGTATAATTGAGCTAATCTTAATTAACCGCCGACAAAGTTCCAATATTGCTGTTAGTCCTCGACGAACGGACTGTCTGAGCCCGTCGCCATCGTCGATAACAACGCGACGCGTTGCGTTTGACGATCGCGCACACGTGTGCGATATATGTACACTGTCTCCAGGATCAAGAGTAATTTCTAGAATAGTGGAATCTCTATTATGAGAATCATGCACTTATTAATACAGATCATCCTAGACAGCAGATTTGATGCATTTATGACAAAAATTAGTAGGTGTAGCAAAAACGTGCGAAGCACAACTGTGAACAAGATGAAATAGGACATTTACTAATATGAGACATGTTTTGCTGTTTTTAACTGTTGAATCCGCCCCTTAAATACTACCCATTAGTTATTACTATTATTATTATTATTATTATTATCATCATCATTGTTATCTTCGCCAGTGGTATTACTGTTATTATTCTTATTCTCTTTGTAAATATCATTAATCATTAGTAACTAAAAATAGTAAAAACTTCATAAGAATCCAAAAATATTGTTACATTATTTTCAACCTATTAAACATATTAAGAAAGAAAATAAATTTCCATTTCACTCCAGTTTGTTGCAAGTCAGATAGACAATTTTCATTTTGCATAAAAATGTCTAGTAATGACTGAATAGCAATAAACTTTTGAACGTTATTAATGTTACACCTAACCCTAGATCCCGAATTCTAGTGAAATGCTAATAGTCATATCACCACTCCAAAAATTATAAGCCACCGGGGAAATTTGGTATGCTTCTTCAAAAATGTTGCTTTTACATTCCAAGAAAATAATGTGTTTCCAATAATTTATTATTTATAAATTACCCCACATTTAGAAACTGTTCGAAATACACGATCTTGCAATTAGTATTTTATTATTACATTATATTATTAGAGAATGTTTCATTTAATTTCGAGATTAATATTAAACCAATGCTTAAGTAATATGAAATATAGGATATTCAATTAATATACAAGGAAATACGATTAAAGCTTTTCTAAAAATAATATAATTTAAAATACTCTGGAAAAAGTATAACACGCAACGTAATTTATGCATAAAATACTTATCAATTTCGAAAAGGTAATATAAATTATTTATACATTCAATTTTATTAAACATTACTTAAGCGAGAATTCCCTTTAATAAAACGTATCATGTATACAGATTGTTACCGAAAACATGATAATAACGAACGTGTTAAAAATCCATTTTCTCTCTGAAATTTATATTACATATTTTTTAAGAGGAGCGTATTAATCCTTGTACGAATAATTAGTGAATATTTTGTCATTACTGTAAAGTAGTCATTTGATTAGGTTGGACATAGTAGAGTGGAATATATTTCTGCGGTGGATAAACAACGTGGATTTCTTCAAGATCTGCGCGTTGCGAACACTCTCCAGAAGCGCCCACTTCGACACAAGGTCAGTAACGCGATTAAATCGGCGCCGATTACCGGTTATCGATCGCTCACCTCGATTATAAACGTGGCTGCGCAACATCGAACACGTTCCACGTCTATCTAGCCAGGATCGTTTGTTGTTTTATGCTAAATACCAAGCGTCCATTAAGTCTATCTAGTGCACACGAGCACAGAGTCACGATCTACACCGAGCGTCGTTGCGTACCTCTTCCGCCCTCTTAAAAGATCATGCTCTGGCATTTACTTTGGTAACCGCGTTAAGTGTAACATCGATCGGAGTTGGCGTAATTGAAACGTCGACAAGGAAAAAATTATACCATATACATATGTTTGACTATAAGGTTGCTCTCAAACAAATGGGAATTGCAGAGTTAACCCTTTGCACTCGGAGATACTTCAACTTGAAAATTAACATTTCTCGCTATCTAGAATAATTACATCCTATATGATTTTTTTCTATGGATATGAAATTGATATAATACCTTATACAGTAAACGCCCCTTTACTGTCCGGGTTCGTGGGCACGATCACTGTTCGGTACCTACCCACTCCACTGCTCTCCTGTCCTTCTCTATGTTCGGCTCTCTATTGAAGTCTCGCTCGGAGCGGTAGACGCAGTCCTAAATCAAAAATAGTGTCCGGGTACGATCACTGTCCGTGCAAAACACGGCTGTTGGACAGCAAAGGGGCTACTTACTGTACAACACTTAAAAGCTTAGTAATTGATTAGATACCAACATATTTAACTCTTAAGTGGTACATATAGTGTTTAGATTATAAAGTATCATCCTGGGTTCTTTCTAAAATTTTGTATAAACTTTTCCAGATATCAAAAATATCACAAAATATCTGTTGTATACGATACAGCAATCAATAATGTTCAAGAACTTCGAAATCGCATAACAACTGCATGTAATAACATAAACCGAGACGCCCTAATTATGACGACAACGAAAAGTCTAATACAAAGAACGGAGCTCTGTATCGTAGAAGATGGATCGCAGTTCGAACATCTGATGTAACTTGATTTATATTGTAAGAAATAATTTTTCATTAAAATTACGTTTGCACAAAATTTCCGAGTCTGAGGTCATTTCAAGGTCATAGTGTAATACACTGTTAAATTCGTCTCGACGTCAGAAACAATCCTATGATGTCCAAAACATATGGTGCCATTTAAAAAAATCAAGGTGACCCTTACTTTTTTACGTAAAAAACATTTTTTCAGATTTAAGAATATGCGAACATGTAGCTCACCAAGTACTGAGAAACTTTCGTCTAAAACATTTCTTAATTGCACTACTGGAAATGCCTAAAAAATGGTGACATAACTTAACGGATACACCCTGTATAATAATAAAATAATTGTCACATTCACAGTTTCGTGGAAAAAAATTCGTAAACTTTGATTTCCTTTGCGTCCGCCTCAGGGTGGCGTAACCCCTTAATTTTATCTTTGAATTTTGATTTAAAAACGCTACGAACATTCGTTCCAACCTAATACTTTTAGGATGCAATGCATGGTCTTCAAAGATCGCGCGACATAGACTAAAAAAGGGTATAGCAGAAACTGTGCTTGAGTTTACGAGGCATAACTCTTCATTAAGACATTCTCCACGGAGAGATGAAACAGAAACCTGTCCGTGGCAATAGTCAGAAGTGTCTCGGAGCCCGCGAGAGAGATGATCGAGTCGAGCGGTGGCTCGAGTATCCCGGTGGCTTTTACTTTCGTGGCGGTAAGTCGTAAGTCGCCACGGAACAAGTACGACTTGTCCTTCGTGCGGTCAAGTCACGTAGACTTGACCTAGTCTCTGCCGGGGTGGGAGCCAGAACCAGAGTTACCGGTGGCTCTGGTGGCCGGTATCGAAAAATTTCAACGCTCACGCCCGGCATAATTACGGGCCACGCGGGCCGGTGTGTCTCGCAACAATGGCGCATTTGTTGTAATTTGTCAAGAACGTACGTCAGGTAATTGCTATTAAATCGCAGCCAAGATTCGATCTTGCCACCGCGTTATTACTGGCCGACCCCGGTCCGACTGTGACATGTGCCTGGTTATCAGCGTATCGTTGCACGTAATCGACTTCGGATATCAGATGGCCCGTCCGTCTAGATCGGGGACGATATCGGGCCTCGTCTAGTCTGCAATTGCTTTTTTCTTCCATTTCCTGTTTCACTCTCTGTTTGTCTCCTAGGTGTCTTTTTCTATTTTCCCTGATTTGTTGTTTCGTGCAGACTCGAGGGTGGCCACGTGGCCATAAACCGCACAATAATCGCATGTTTCCCGAAACCAGCCAAACACAGACAACGCGTGTGCTCGCTACACGCAATACTCGTTCGGCTGTGTTTTACCATCGTAATTCACTCGTCCGCGCCGGTTTTTACAGTGAAATGCAAATCCCCTAAAACCCAGCTCATTTGCGCGAGTCTGTAATGAAGCACCGCAAAACATTCCGTAGGAAAGAAGCTTATCGACAGGATCAGCCGTGGTTTGTCCGATCGATCGACCAATTAGATGCTTCCCAGTTTTGATCAGTCCGATGCGACCTGATCAACGCTTGATTAAAATTACATTCCTGCCGCGGGGATTTCGCGCGGGTAAATATTATTACGCAATTAAGCAGCCCGGGCGTAAACAATTAAACCGCGCCAGCGCGGCTCGAGTTTCGATCGAGGATCGAAACAGTGAAATAAAGTTTGCAATGGAGGCACAGGTCATCGGAAGCTTTGCAGTGGTTCAAATGCCGTTCGAAAACTCGGTTAACTTTTTTGGGACGAATTCAATGTCGGCATGATTAAACGAACAGAAATTATATTGTTTTTCCCTGTACGGCGAAAAATTGAGCGTAGGACAAAGCAAGGTTATGTAAATTGAGTATAAAAGAGTCAAAGGTATATAATAATGAAGACCATATTGAAGACATATTTCAAAAAAGGATCAGAGAAAAATTTTCCCAAGGTCACTTTTTCGAGATTTTAAGGTCATCGAACAACATTATCATAGTTCATAAAAAAAAACAAATTCAACGGTGTGCGATATGTTGACCATCATGTGATCTTCACATCGCCTGCATGGTTTCAGTGCAAAATGTAAAGAAAATACTTTGACTGTGTATTTGTGAAATTTTATTGATTTTCATGATAGTAGGTAAAGATTAAAAAATGTAATTTAACATATAATATAAAAATTCTCTATGAATAAAAATAATAAATTTAATAATTTAAATTCTTTTTTGTAAGAAATGTGTGTGTCAGAGATAGCATCCCTGAGAGAACTTTGGATATTTTCCATTCGGCAACTTTTCATGTACGGTTTTATTAGTCTGGGGTGCGTTTACACCCCTATACGCAGAGTGGAGGTTAAAGAAATTACCCCCGAACTATCCTGTGGAAATATGTGTATCACCAATTCAAGGTTTTATTCAATCTGACTGTTTCCGCGGGATGAAGCGCCATGGCTCTTCGGCGGTTGAACCCCTTGCAGTAAAATTTATTTTACGGTTGCAGTAATTATTTGTCATTCATAATTTCTTAGATGAAGACACAAGTTTGTGTTTATTATATTTTTATACAATATTCTCCAATGGATATAGACTGACAAACACAAAATAGAATTTTATTTCGGTTTGCATGAAATTTATAACTTACATGTGTCCAGTAGATCTCGTTCGAAATTTTCATCACGACTCGATTATAGTACAAGGAGTTAAATTCCTACTAAACGATGATCCAACAAAAACTTATTCGGTCCATTAAAGAATTCGGCGTGAATGGAAAATGTTGTTAAATTTCATTAAATTTTTCGTAAAATCTGTCGACTGGATCCTCGCTTTTTGAGAAGGTGATCGCCGAGATTCTTAGCAGTGCACAGAAGTTAATGGAGCAGGAACGATGCAAGTCGATGGGACGACCGTCTCCTGGGCACTTTTACAAAGTGGATTACAACTTCGATAGACACGTTCCCGAGTCAAGGAACGCCGCGCCGCGACGCGCGTCTCGTTGGTTGGCCACGAGCCAAGCCGTATCGCTCGTCTCTTATCTAAGACGGCTCGAGCGTTATCGTGGCTTGGGTTTGAAAGTTTTCTCGACACGCCTTTCGCGGAATCGCATTAGCTCGAGCAAGGCCGAGGTGACAATTATTTCAATCCGCAGTCCACGTTATTGCCGCCGCTATCCACCCTGAATATCAAAAATCCTCGCTTGCACTAGAAGAATCTTAGACGCATCCTTCGTGGAAGGATTAAACAAATAACGTCCCTGAGATGTTCGTGCAGCCTCGCGCGAAAAAAACTGCGTCTCCGTTTCCACGCCGAGTGTTGTCACAGTGATGCTCAACCTTGTGTCATGCTGCGCTACCGGCAGTTTATTAAAATTAAATTAATTAATCTTTTGGTGTAATGTTCGGCGGCAAGATTTAATCAACTACGATTATACTATAATGGATATTCGATACCCAGAAATACGGGTATCTGAGCATCGGGTCGGGTCGGGTAATGATCGTGCCGGGACGCCGTTCCGGGGACGGATTAGGTCTTCTGATTCAGTACATAACTTTTCCGCCTGGTTTCGTAGTCAAATTTCTAATTTGTAACTACAAAACTGCAAAACTTTGCAGTGCAATCAGATGAAGAAATTTGTAACCAAAATTAAAGCAGCTGTAAATTCCTCCATCTAATTGTACTGCAAAATTACAACTTAAAAGTTACAGTACAAAACCAGATTAAAAAGTTATGTACTAAATTAAGCGTCAAGTCCGGAATCGAAAATCGGATCCCAAAACAACGGGTACCCGAATACGTGCATGTATCGATAAACTTTCGGGATCCCGACCCGAACAGGAAAAAAATTCCCGACCCAACCCGATCCGAGTGATTTCAAGTATCAGTACACCTCTGGTAAACTAATTGTAAGTCAACAAAGTCAAGACGCATAGGTACCCTAATCCGAAATACGACAAAAGCCGGTCCTGAGCCATCGTCTTATAATAGAATAAAACTGTATTGGTGTGGATCAGAAATGACTCCGGCATAGGCCTAGAACTTGCAGGAGTTCAAAGGGTTAATGAAAATGATCGACTAGAAAGTATGAGAACTCCAACCTCGTTTCATTTAGAGTAAAGCTGTGTCTTTCGTAGAACAGGCTTAGCAAGCGAACGGCCTAAAAATGTCGTCTTCAGTTTTTTTTTTGGAAAACATTTAGAAGAAAGAAAAGTGTTCTTCTTCCACTTATCTATGGCTGTATCGGAGAAATCCGAGCAGAGCCGACAAGCTTTTTTTCGCGACGATTCACGCAACCGCAAGGTTCCGGTTCTTATGTAATTCCACGTGTAGCCTCGCGACGCTTCGCATGCAAAGCGCTGCGAACCATCGGAAATCGCTTCGCGGGAGGGCAGAGGCGGGCGAAAGAGGAAGAAGAACATAGGGGAAAGAAAGAAAGAATCGCATGCACGCACGTATACCGACGCCAGGAAAGTTTTAATGACGGCCCTTCCATTATGCACGCGATAGTCACGCGCAAGCTTTTTTCCGGCCGTTGATCAACAGCAGCGCGCAGAAAAACGTCGGCTTCTTTCGCCACTGAATAAGACCTCTGCTCGCGCTCGCCCAGAGCATAGACAAGGAGAGTTTCCCTTTGATGCTATTTTCAGAGAAGGAATCGAAGGAACGTGCTTATCATCGTCATGGAACCAGCGCCTCCTTCGATGGCTCCGGGGAAATTGGCCAGTAGGTCGTTGATCCTCTAACAAAGACACTTTCCCCTCCTAACATGGTTTTCGCACAACATTATACAGGGTCCGGCTGAATAACATATACAAACTGGTATCTGGGATATGATGATTCCTTATGAAAAAATGTCGAATAATATTTTTTCATACCTATAATTAAAATGTTGCAGATTTCCACATTTGTCAATTGGAGCAAGTTATTACTTCCGCTCCCTGTTATTTTTTATCCCGGTCACCCCGGTGAGTGATACTTCATTAAGATAATTAATAAATTTTTATTCCGTTGCCATGTTTAATTTTTGCTAAAATATTAGGGATACATTGGGATGTACTAAACATAAACAATAAAATGTCAATATTACGAAATTAAATAAAATAAAACTTGAAAATTTAATTACACAATAATCAGGGCCTGAAGATATCAATTAGGACCATTTAAATGAAAATTTGAAAATAATTTTATAAATTACATGCCATGATATTGTAACCTTTGTTTGTTAAAGTGATCTTTAATTTTTTTTTAACCATCGAAGACTGTCTTTTCGAAGTTTCTCATTCACTGGCTCGGATATTCAAGGTTCTACTGTACATAAAAACGTGTATTTTTGTGGTCAGTGAGAAACCTACAATTTCGCGGATTTCATTCTACGCGGTCAGTCGGTGTCATATTAATGAAAATTTTTGAATGAAAATATATTAAAATGTAAACTTATTTTCTGTTCGAACGGAAGTGTACTGAAATGTATAGCGAACAACATCAAACATCAATTTTGGTACTGAGGACACCTTTGTGCGCTCTGCGTTTAGTCCCGTAGCTAAGAGATTAAAAGAAACATTTCATTTTTGAAACGTGGAAAGTTGTCCGAATAATTATAAAATATACTGTAAATCTGGGCCAAAATCCGGCTCAAGATTGCTTACGCGACGTTCGCCCCGTTGCGTGTTGCCTCGAGACATGACGACGGCGACGACATCATGGAAGAATATAAGATGGAGCCAGGGGTTGGAGGATCAGGTACGGTAGCGGTCGTAGCGCATCGGTGACTACTAGCCTGGCAAGACGTGCGCGGATTTATGAACGGAGCCGGCTGGCACCGTTCCAGGACCCAGAGTTAGCATTTATCCCCGTTGCTCCTCCGGTTTTCACGAGGCGCAATCGAGTATGTATGGGGTTGCAGGCCTCGAGCTCCCGAGCGTGGAAAGGGTATTCGTGTATTACCCTACAGAGCGCTAAATTATGCGCGAGAGAGAGCTTTTTACTAGCGCGGAAATCGCCGTCTGAAGGCACCGGTCGCGTCCCCCGGAAGCCTCCGGAACTGGCGAAGAGCAAGGAAAAGTTTCCGCGGGCCGAGGGAAACTTGGGGACGAGCGGACGACTGTGGATGGGTTATCGGCGATGATCGATCGCACTAAAAGCATCGTCGAAAAGGGTTACAATTTCGATGGAATAATTCAGAGACCAGCCGTAAATGGGGGTTTCGCGGGGAGCTGTTAACTCGAGAACCGTTTTTATCGGCACCTTACTTCGGCTTCATGTGCCTCAATGAACAGCGTCGAGCTGAGGAAGTATCACTTTATCCGCACTCGAAAATGCTGGATCATGGCGCGCGAAATGTCACGGCGTGAATAATTCTATCTGCGGTGCTCTATTCCTATTTCGGTAAAGAAAAAATCTTTCAGAAAAATAATTTCTGAAAGAAATTTTTTCAAATTGCAATTGATTGGAATTGTAGAAGAAATACCAAAAGTTGCATTTTATAACCTTTTTATGTTATCAGTAGTATCTAACTACTGATAATTATCGTAATAGATATGTATATTTTTTGCCCGAATTTCCCGTCCGAAACTTTTCTTCATGGTATCATATGTAACCTAAAAAGGAGTTAAAAGTGTCCGAGTCTCAGACGGAAAAGTCCGGTTGTTTTTATACCGTTCGTCCTGGGTTCGCGATTTTATAGATGGCAACCCTAGTCCCGAGGAACGGCCGGCGGCCGATGGAACCCGAAAAAGATACACGGGTGTCGTTAACGATCGAGTCGCGTGTAAACTCGTTGAAGCACCGAATCATCGGTGGCACGTACGAGCGTCCAATTAAAAGTGGCGGCCCGAACGGGCCCGCAATAAAACGCGTCGAGTTAATAAGAAATAATAAAGACGGTTTCGGTTCGGAGACGGCTTAAGAATACGGTAGCCGAGTTAAGTTATATTTGATGCGTTGATAATTTGTTTCGAGAGGGAAAGAAGACGAGGGTATAGGGGACCGGGAGCGAACGAGGAACAGCGAGAGAAGTAATCGGACCCTCTTCTTTGGTCGTACACTTCGGCTGGTTCCTTCTGCCCCCTTTTCCCCAGCCTCCTTACTCCGTCTCTTCACCGCATCGCGAACGAACCTGTCAAGTTCTACCATTTATTTTCCAACTCGAGGGCCGAGAAAGTGAATCCTTCTTACCCCCGCCAGTCCAACAGACTTCTGCGTTGCAGGAATGAATCTGGAAATTACGGGAAACACGCGAGTCATAGCTGTCGTGGTCGTTCGACGGTCTGCCATTGTTAATGAGAACGCAGGCTGGTGTCCCAAGAGGAATCAATCGCTTCCGAACGAATCGTTCATCCACTCCCTTCCAACGACGTATAACTGTCAGAATGGTAATCGCTAAATTGCTTTACCGTAGAAATATTCATGCATTTTTAGCAAATCTAACCGCACGTAGTTCAGTGAAGTCAACTTGAACGCAGATATCATTCTTTGCGTAATAGTTCAATCAGACTTTAGATTGGCCATGAAGTGAATATTGCATTCAAGAGTGAATTTTATGTTTCTAGTTATTTACATAGAAAAAAAACGTTATCGATATTATTTTCAGTCACTTATAAACAAAATGATGTCTTATATCATATTATCAATAAAAGTACATGGTACTATAAAAAGTTAAATGATGAAAACTTCATATTTACAATATCATTATTCTAAATACTATTGTGTGATATATTATTTGATGAAATATTATTTTCTTATATTTCAATGAAATTCCTATTTCACAATAGTATTTCTACGAGCTACTATTAATATATGTATATACAAGGTGAGTCATCTAACGTTTGTACCCTAAATATTTTTGTTATTTTCAAAGATACATGAAATGTCTTGAGGACAAAGTTAAATGGTAAAATAGGGCTCACACAATCCAAAAATTGTTGTTTTTACGTCATTTTTTTAGATATCACATGGTCACCTTCATTTTTTTAACGGAGGACTACCCCTTTTTAAACATCTACAAAAAAAACACCTTTAAACACTTCCCTTTCATTACGAATTGACTGACTATAATCATTGAAGGTCATTCAAGGTCACGGACAGAGAAAACTACTATATACATATACTAAGTTCCTTCAACATTATTGAATGTTTCCAAACACCCCTGATTACGCTGTGATTTATTTACTTACAGTATGTTTTCAAACGATTCGGATATGTCTTATTCAATTAAAAATAATAATAATAGTATACCACACTTTTTTGGTATCGTGTGAGCCCCATTCTACCATTCAACTTTTTGTCCTAGAGATATTTAATATATCTTTGAAAACAACAAAGATATTTGAGGTACAAACGTTAGGTGACTCACCCTGTATATTTGAAATGGTATTTCCATATGTAACTATTATTTCAAAAAGAAGCTTATTTGCCAAGTTCTGTATCACATAACAAAATAAAAATATTTATAGTCTACTTGCTATTTCAATAATCTGTGTTTCCCCAACCCTGCAAACATGTCCTATATGAATTTTTTCAATAAAACACAAAAAAGCTATACGAGCTAAATAAATGAGAGGTTAATATGACTTTCGTCGCTAGGTTGGTCATGTCCGGTTTAATCTCGTTGCTTGGTCCAATTATCCATGGAGGATGAATTTTGGCGTATCGACATTGATAGGACTGATTTCAGGGGATTAATCGCGAGTTCCAAACTCCAAAAGGATTGCCGGTCGACTCGTGAGTTCGCAGGAACGTTTAATCTCTCTCGGAAATCTCTAAAAGATTATCCGCGTCCGTGAGACGACCGGTCCTCCTGACGCGGGAGGAACGTCGATTTTCACCTCTCGCACGAGCCATCCGTCAGTTAAAATGTTGACTCTCGGCCTCCTTCCAAAGATTCTGACACGTGATGATCATGGCTGTCAATACGTCGTTCAGCACACCACTTTTGTGTCTTAGGACAATAATGAAAATGAAAACGTAAGTGTAGGGAAAAATTTTTCTGACAACATATTCTCGGGTCACCAAAATAGGAGAGGAGTGCTTTTAGATATTAAACTTGAACATATACACGACAGCAAATAATTTTTTTCCAAATGTTACGCAGGAAGGAAACCGGTTTAATATATCATTATTGAACTTGTATATCATTATTGAACTTTGGGAGGATTCTAAGGTTAATAAACCTATTTCCCAAGTCAGCGAAACAGTTTGGGTAGCTTTTGGAAATCACAAGTCACAAGCAACCTAGAATACGCGTTATCTTCTTCCTCACGGAGTTACCTGTCGCCAGGAAGAAAATCGGTCGACCGATTGTCTGGAGATCTGTCGAGAGAGGGAGGAGAATGGGGGGAGGGGGAGGAACAAGGGAAAGAGCGATCGAGAGAGAAAAAGAAGAAGAGAGAGAAAGAAAAGGCTGTCCGTTTCGCCTACACATTAATCCAGCCCTGGTCTTTAGGACTCGTATGTAAATGCGATGCTATATTTAGACCAGTATCTCGGGTGTATAATACGTTCGGTTGGAGTCGGAGGATCTTCTGCCGCTGAACACGCAGCTGCAGGTGTGTGCGTGCGTACGTACGTGCGTGCGTGCGTGCGTCTGCCGATCCCGGGTGTGTGCACGAGCGTTCGCGCGCGCCGATACGTACACGTGCGTGCGTTGCAACTGCAGGACCCGCCAAACCGGTTACCCACGCGGCTCGTCGACACCAACACCAGCCCAGGACACCGACTCCAACACCAAACGGGGCCCTCGCCGTATCGTCTGGGCAAGGAACACCGTGGATGGAACACCATCTTCTGTTCTACGTTCGCGATCTTCCCGCCTCTTTCGCTCCCTCCTATCCTCCGGCTCTTTTGCACGAGCGACAGGGTTACGCGCGATCAACAAACCGCGCTTACTGCCGAGGTTACACACCTATCAACCCGAACGTGCCCGACCAACGGACAGCTGGTCCAGCCGATCGGAGATCTCCCCTGGTAACGTATACCGTTCAGCCTATCGTTTGATACTAGCATTTCACGTTTCGATTTCGTCCTTGAACCTTGCGATTTGATGGAGCGGAATTGACAGTAATACCAGCAAAGTTTACCTAGACCCTGCACTTCAAGATAGTTATTGTATGATCTTGTTGTACATAGATTAAAGTACGTTGTTTATACACTGATATGCTGTTTCTAGAAACATTTTCTACGTTCCCGTGTATTCCATTGTTCCATTGTAAGTATGGATTGTATTATTCGCTTTAATAATGTACAAAGATTTAGTGTTTGCCTTGTGAAAAGAAACAAATTATATAGAATGGAATTATTCTAGGTCGAAAGAAATGTTTAATTTTCGTTAATACGATTTTTATTTATTTCAGATCTGTAAAGGCTACTACGACAATAAGATTTTATTGGTTCTCACTTTCTTAAAATTTGCCTACAAAAATGAAAAATTGCATAAACATCCGCGGTATAATCATAATAGCTGTTCACCCTACCACACTATTACAAATTTACAACGTTCAGGTACTCGGAGTCGATATGCTCTACAATACAAAAATTTTGAAACGATGCTAGCAAACCATATACGTACATAATACTCCTCAAGAATATATAATCATATTTATAGACATATTTGAAGAACAAGAATTAAGTTTTATTCTTTCAAAACAAATATTAAATACATAACTATACAATGAACTACGATATTCTCCATTTTCTTATTTATTTTGAAGCTATTGAAGTAATCGAACAGGTTTGAACTCTTGTACATTACGTTGGAATATAGCTTGTTGAAATCATTTGTTATTGATCAGAGGCTTTGGTGAGCAAATGCTAGGAAACAGAGGTCTGTATTGACAGTGCTAAAGAGGGTTGGCAACCTTTTTCCGAAGACTGATTAGGGGTCCCGTAACACTAATTCCGTGAAAGTTACGAGCTAGTTCCCCAGAGACCGACTACATCATTTCGGAGGGTTCCGTACATGATGTTGATATTTTTACGCGAAAATCGTGCGAGTCATTGCACCCCGGTGCACGAGGCAACCTTGAGACTTTCGTCACCGTGGGGCACGGCCTCTTAATACCTGACGTAACCGCACGAACTGCACGACAGAGCGAAAGGGAGGCGAACGGAGAAAGAAAGACGAAGCACGGCGTGGGTGCAGGATCCGTGCACATACATGTGCACACGCCGCACGGTGGATTGAAACGCGATTCTAGCTGGGCAAAATGATTTTTGTCGTTATTTTTTCCTCTACGTAAATGTACATGTATTAAAAGTACCTATTTATTTCTTGTATATCTGTTATTCATATCGATTATGGTTACTTTTCACTTGTTTTCCTATGTAAATAGGAATGCAAAAAATTTCGGGAAAATTAAAGCACAAGTTAAGGCGGTAGACTCATTTCCAGGATTGCAAGGATGCGAGATTCGCGTTTTTATTTCTCGATAAAACAAACAACGGGGTTTATCAGTAGTCAAAAACGCTAGATAAAAGATCGATCTAGGGCGCTATCTCCCTCAAAAGTCCTACTTTTTCGTTGACGAGACGTAATTTGCATTATTCGGCAGCATGTAGCTTTGAAAATAGCTTCTGATGAAAATAGCCATTGTATGCTTCCGAATAATGCAAATTACGCCACGTAAACGAAAAAATTGGACTTTTGAGGGAGATAGCGCCCTAGATCGATCTTTTATTTAGCGTTTTTGACTACTGAAAAATCTCATGTTTGTATTATCGAGAAATGAGAAGGCGAATCCCGCATCCTTGCAATCCTGGAAAGAGGAGTCTACTCCCTTAACATTGTGTGAAAGAACTATTGCAATATTTTAATTTTCTGCTCTTTGCTGGTTTTACCGATTTTTCCAATATAACTTGTATTTTCTTTTGTGAAATTTCAAGAAGTACCTGATTATGCATATTGCATATAATAATGTAATATTATTCTTATACTTTCAATATACAGGATGGTCCACCTAAATATCTCCTTTATTCGTGATGACATAACAAATGTTTTCAAATGTTATTTCTTTCTCAAGGTCATTTTTGCCAAAGTTTCTAAGGTCATCGACATTTTTTCTTGTAAATTTAAAGTACACAAATAAATGAGATATTTAGATGGCTATATTTAGGTGGACCATCCTGTATACTAATATACATTTAACAGATATTCACGTACAGGAATAAATAATGACAAAAGTCATTTAGTTTCGCCAGGTACACCGATTGTTAAAATAACCGTTTATTTCATCCCTATAGCTGACATGTTCTACATTCAGAATAATCAGCACGAGATGGACAGCCATTCTGACCATTAGCGAATCTCGAGTCGCATTTTTCGAGACTGTACTGATCCTAAATTATTAAAACATCTTTCAAGGAAAACGACAGCACAAAGCAAAGTATTAAGAACACTTCCTCATCCAGCGACCCAGTTCCGTGTCTTCCCCCCACGTTTCTGCATTGTCATTTTCGGAGAATGGGCGGGATGAGGGAGGTGGTCGAATTTGCGTCGATCGGACCGTTCTTCGGAGGATCCCTAAATAGGACCATCATGACGGAGCCAGTGTCAACAAACGTTTCGAGTTCCCTCTTAACGGGGGCCGAGATCTCGTTCGATCCGATCTTAAAAAGCCTCGAGCCATTACCGTCGCCTTCTTTTTTTGTCGCCCCTGAGCGTTCGCCAGGACCGAGGAGAGGAGATAGCCGGGTCCCGTTGTCGAACCGAGTGATAAGCTGTCAGTCGAGTGCGGCGTAATGCCGTGCACGTGTTCGCGGTCGCGTTGCCGCGGCACGTGGAAACTGCCAGTCGGCGGTGCCCGTTACCATTATTTACTATTATTTACTATTTGTCGCTGCGAGCGGACGGGGCTTGGCGCGCGGTCGCGCGATAATTGGACGACTCGAGCGAGAAATCGCGAGGTCCGACGCCGACGGTAGCATGATTTGCTCGCGCACGACCGGACGAGCGGGCCGGGCCGGGTCTACGTCCAGGACGGCGTGGCGTGCCCGGTAATGGAAACGGCGTAACTTTTCTGATGGAAATTACGAGCCTATTCACTTCGCAGGCCCTTCTCCTTTTTCTCTCTTTGAATCACGTCCACCGTTCGTGCTCCCCTTGCTATTTGTTGCGGTCATACAGCCTGTATAGAGAATCGCCGTACAAATTGCAAACGTTGCTTTTACGCGAAAAACTGAATCGAAAACATACAACACAATTTTTCACATGCCTGCTACTGTTTAGAGCTAGCAAAACTCCAGCAGATGATCGGCTGGCGTAATGGGTCACACCGTTTACGACCTGAGGATGCGGACATCACAATACCTTTTATTGGCTTCAGTACAGTAAAGCCTTGATCTAAGACAGGAAGTTCCAACTTGTTCTCCCCGAGAACCGCAAAGTCCCTACCATTAGTCAAACCTCTCCCCGCTACTAGTACAGTCGTAAAGTTAGTGGGCGGCAATAGCGGCACGGAATCAGAGACGAAATTCAGGGCAAGTATCTAATATTTTATTTATTTTTTATTATCTTCCTGATCTAAAAGAACAGAAACTGTAGAATCTACGGATATCCTCTCCACATACCCCGCGAGGGGTTAAGAAGCTCGAGCTGCCGGTATCGAGTATATCGATGTGAACCACTACTAATCCAATTACAAAACTTCTTTATTTTTCATTATTATTAGGACCACAGAATCTAAGAAACAGCACGCGAGTGGTGTACAGGACGCGAGTTTACCCGAATAGCGTTTCAGCGTGACCGGTCGGACTGATTCACTGCCCAGCAATTGCGTGCGCGGTGCGCCTAAAGAAATTTTCACTTCAAAAATCACAGACGACGAGAACTGTTCGGTGAAATGAGAGCTCGATATGATATTTACAATTGAATGGGTGTCTGGAAAAGGGCCTATGTCATTTTCAGCTGGTTTTTATTATTGCAATTCACGTTTGAATGTAACATAAAATTTAAAAATCCTAACGCAGGCCCTTCTTTCAGACACCCAATCAATTAGTCTAAGAAGGGACAGAGTCGCCAGATTAAGACTTGTGCCCCCTACCCCTTCTACGATACTCTATTCATGCATAGTACGCATAGTCACATGACTAATCCGGTACTGGCAGAGAAAAAGAAAGGGAGAGAGAGAGGGTAACTTTTCCCACTGAATTCGTGCTCCCTCTCCTCATCCGAGCAACGCATGATAGAGGTTCTAAGTCGCGTGATAGTAACTGGACGCAGTTTTTCGTCCATCTCTATCTCGCCGTCTTTCATCGTATTCCTGTAACCACGTACTCTAAGCAATCCGCTTGAATTTACGATTACGAGGGGTTTCGTAAGCGCACGCGTGCACACGGAAGAGGCGAGCCGCGCGGAGCTAGCGCGCGTAATTTTCTGTGAAATAGGGTACTAGCGATCTCGCGCGCATTAATAGATCGTTAAAGGCTGCACGACAGGCGTGCGATTCGTTGGTGTGCGATGAGACACCGGCTGGTAACGAATCAATTTTCCACGAGGATTTATTCGGTCGCGGCAAAGCGCGCGGTACCGCTCGGCTTAGCTCGAGACCGCTCGAGTCCGCTCGACTCGGCTCGACTCGGGACGTGACCGATAAGTTGCGCGAGAGGCTGTTTCGCGGATATTAATGCGTTCGCGAGCAGATACGCCTCGATAAACTAGTTCCCGTTAGAGATGACTGGCGCTATTACGCGCGGGATTTTTATCGCGCTGCTTTATCGAATCGCGACGTAATTATTTCCGCGTACCTGCTCGCGAGCTCGAAAACTCGTCCCGGTGTCAGCGGCTTGTGC
The DNA here is from genome assembly GCA_028455795.1 of Lasioglossum marginatum. Taxonomy (NCBI): domain Eukaryota; kingdom Metazoa; phylum Arthropoda; class Insecta; order Hymenoptera; family Halictidae; genus Lasioglossum; species Lasioglossum marginatum. Next base: position 4,065,655 of record CM052272.1, read on the forward strand.
GTAATACCAACCGTATCTGGCCAACGGGAACGATCGCGTTGCGTTTCTTACGTGCGCCGAGCTAAATTGATACGATCCGTCGGGGCCGTAGGAAATAGGAAGAAAGTGGGAGCTATTAACACAATTCTTGTCGTCATTTGTTTCGCGAACGACCTGCCAATGACCACTTTATGGTTCCAATAGTCTTTTCGATAGAATTATACCTGCTTAATTGGGTACTAAAAAGAATATAAAGGAACGTCTAATGGGTTTTATTAACGGGCCCGGATAGTACACTTTACAACAGTTTTTCTTTACTATGGAAAATCGCTCTTTTTATTTTGCCCAATTAGAAACATCCGCGATTTATTGCCATTTAACTTGCTCCGTAAAACCAAGGACGACGTTTTAACTCTTTCGGTTTTAATGCGTTCGCTGTAGACATTTATTTCTATAACTGCCGTCATAGCTTAATGAATCTGCGAAATTTATGTTTTCATTGTGTATACACGAACAAAGGAAATGATTATTTAAAATAATATATGTATTTCACTTCAGTCGTTGTAGATGAGAATAACGAGAATACATTCCAGTCGCCAGAATAACACTTGTCTCCCACTCTACTCTTCCCTTTCTACGATACTATTCCCTCACGTTTCCGCCACGGCCAGTGGCGGCTCAAAGTGGAGGCCCCAAGCGGTAAAAATTTTGTTCTTTTACATAAAAGAACAAATTTTAGTCTTTAACAAAGTAGCCTATAACATTGGTTCTTAAACTGTGGTCTTAAACGTAGCCTTTACCGGGGGTACACGAAACAATTTTGACATTAACCTTTTGTATAACGTAGTGCCTATGAGATTATTGAGTCAGAAATTAAGTCTCAAGAACGACGTAAAATGCCTAGCAAATATACGACGTAAATAGCCAGAATTTTTCTTGCAAACACTATATGAACATTAGAAAGAAATGAAAGAGGTAAAAGTTATACTATTTTTTGCAAGCAATGCAATGGAGTCTGTAATTCTTCTATCTGCATTATTTTTTAGAAGCGAAGATAAGTTCTTCCATTTCTGACCTTGTATGACCTTGAAGGTGTTCATGTCGCATGCAAATTAATTCGTTTTGGCACACGTTTTCATATGCTATAAAAAATACGTAGCACTCCATTTAAAACATTGAACGTCGCCGTCATTTCACTTTTTCCTCTTTCATTCATTTATAATGTTCACTATATACAAGAAAAACGCTGGCTAGTGTTATCGCGGACACCCCGTATACATGGAATCATTACGAGAAAGTGGGAATATTTCGTTGATCCAGTGTACGCGACGTTGACAAGAAACGTGTTAATTACCCGACGTAAAGAGATCGTGCAGCTTGATCAGCACCGTGGCCGTGCGGAACGCGACCAGCAGCGAGTAGCAGTGGAAGAGGAAGAGAGGCGTGCGCGCCACGCGACAGATCGTAGTACGAAGCAACAGCGAAAAGAAACTAGGAAGGCGAGGCCAGTGGCCAGGCTGGGCATTCAGCAAACGCATTCGATTGTCCGAGGTTACCGCAATAAGTTTCCAGGATAATCTGCGCGTAGATGGAAAGCAACTAGGAGCCAGGAGAGGGGGCAGGGGGTACAGCAAGAGCGGATAATGACAGGCCATGACTCGTTAGGTGCACGTAGACCACGAACAAAAAAGCTCACGACCGAACGAACCGGCCGAACCAACCACCAACTGTCCGACCGGTCGGTCGACCGACCGACGAACCGTCCGACACCAGCCGACCAACGACGAACGGACAGCAAAGATAAAAAGAAAAACCAGGGCGCACCTGTGCACTAGCAGTAACACTTTACTGCCTCGATGATGTAAACGTGAACGTAAATGAGTATAAGTGGCCGGACTTAAGAAAATTGCATAGTACACTGTGACCGTGTGCTGCGGCCACGCTCGCTCGTTCGCTTGCTCGCGCTCCACTGACCGTTGCAGTGGATGACGTTACGCGCAGATCGATTGTTTTTATTATCGACCGACCGACCGACCGACGCCCCCGGTCTCCATCTGTTCGTTTATACAATTGACTTGCTCGCGACACGAAGACAACCGATTTCTAGAATCGTAATTTACACCGACGGGACCCAACGAAACGCGCTACCCGTTTCTTCACTAAATCTTCGATACTATCGGTGAAAGCCCACGCGACCGGTTGTCATCGCGTTCCACACAGCATCAGGGAGCATAGAACAAAAGCAACGCTGGTTGTGTTGAGGACGATTGATTCCGCGTTGGTTTCTGCGCGAAGCTCGAGAGCACGCGACGCGTTAATTCCTCGCGCAACGTCGGTATCACGAGTAATTTTCTCGTTGATCTCTCGCGGACGAGCGGTCGGATGGTAGATTCGATTCGTTTTACGAGTTAACTCTGGTAGTTTCTTGACCGTCGTTCCGCGAAAGTTCCCGAGGATTTCGCAAAAGTCGCAACTAACGACCTCGTGACGTGCGAGGTCAACGGACGAATAAACGTCCGACGTTGTTCGGGAACGTCGATCGAAAATGCAAATCAGTTTTATATCGGAGTTGGATGAGGCTGTAAAACTTGTTGTTGCACTATTAATTCCACGCGCTTCGCTGTCGTTCCGTTCGAAAATTTAATACAATGCCGTTCGGCGCGCAATTAACCTTTCACCCAGGGCAAACGGTATTCCCAACCACGTGGTTCGAACAGCCTGTAGTCAAATCCAGCTTTGCAATGCAATTTATGACTTCACCCTATGAGAGAAACGTAACACTGTCTACATCTGACTGAATCTACTTGCTACAGAAACTGACAGTAACTTACAGGAAAGACATAATCTTCTCTTTGGCATTATTCAATGTTTTGCAAATAAACTTCTACTCTTTAACACTAAACCTACCGAGCACTAAAAGCGATTCAAATGTTTCATCATTTCAAGAATTGAAAAATATAAAACCGGTCATTGGGCCGGCAGCGGTAGGTTTAGTGCTAAATCGCAAAGTCCTAACCACGGAAGAATTCAAGAGTGATTCCCAGTAACCTACTTTTCAAATTCAACTGAAATAATTCTCGCGAGGAATTGGTGATAGTACGCTAATCACCGAGGGATCCCGATCGCGTGGGAGTTGTCGCGCACCGGTATCCCCGACTTGAGTTACGTCTCACATTTTGACGTCTTCAGGCAGCACGTGACTCGTATATTTACGAGCGACACATATGCACCGGGAATTCGGGAAGCGAGCGGGGGAATGACAGTCGCTCCCTACCAAGCGTGCATGTGTATGTGTGCGCGCACGTTCGCGAAAGTTGTGTGCAGAGATGCAGCGGTGGCCAGTGGTGCAACGAATACGAGAAGGCAATGAACTTCACCTCTTGTATATAGTACACGAACGAGCGAACGTGCGAGCGACGTCGACGACGACAACGACGACGACAACGTGGCTTTTACGTGTATATAATGGGCCATGTTTATGCCTTCTTTCTCTTTCTTCTTCCTTCTTTCTTTTTCTCTTTTCGCTCATCTGTTTTTTTCCACTTTTTGCACCCTTTTCCCTCTCTCTCTTTTTCTCTACTTTTCTTCTCTCTTTCGTACTTTTCTCTCTTTATGTGTGTACATATACACACGTCTGTTTCTCTTATTCTCCGACTTTGTACGGCCGGCGTGTATACACGCATGCACTTGCGTGTCCTGCGTGTCGTACATGCGCGCCTTTATTCGTTTAACCTCCCGGTGGACGTACGGGCCTGACTCGTTCGTACGGGGACCATGAAAAGCGGCAATAATGTCCGAGCACGATAGCATCTTCGGTCGGAGGACGACTCGAGGTTGTTGCTTCTTGACGTTTCCTCGCAGAATGGTTCGAAGGAGGTGAGATACGGAGCAGTCGCTCCGGTTCCGTTAGCTTCCCCCACCCCTCCGCCTTAAGCGCCTCGGATCCTTATAATTGCTCAGAGATTATACTCTTTCTTTTTTTCTTTTCTTGCACACCGGGACGCGTAAAAAATCAAGTTTACAGTGATACCGGCACGGCGCGGCCTCGCGACTACCAGATTCGGAGTACGAACGCGAAAGAAATCCGCCAACTGTGTCCACAGATGCCATCAGAGCGATGTTTGTTTAATGAAACGTCTTCACTATGCAAAATATAAATACAGAAACGTGCGAGTACACACGTCGGTAATTTGCATGCAAATAACCAGCAACGTGAAAATCGAGGTACGACAATCGAGTATTAAATTGAACATACTGCAATTGAACTCTTTGGTCATCACTCGTACGAGCAAGTAATGCGTAATGGCGATAGTACCGAACGTCTTCTGAATATTCAATTGTACATCATTGAATCTTTATCCATCAATTACAATATTATAGTGGTCTTGTAGACGCCGTCTTGTTGAAAGAAATATTGCGTGTAAGTTCTCTCCTCCAAAATGAACTTTATTTTTTCTATTACTTGTGTAATGGAAGTAAAATCGAAATAATTAAGTAGAAACTTTGTCATTTCATAATATTGAATATTCGAACCAACAGTCATCAGTATGCGGGATATAAACATTATGTAATAGTTAGAATTGCTGGATTATATTTCAATATAGATAATATATAGACGTATTTGGAGAAATTCTGGTAGTGTGGGTTCCACGAGTTCGTTAATCTCGTTATGTGTACGCGATAAAATGCGCAACGGTTGCATCATAACATCATAAATGATAATTTGGGATTAAAGAACTCCATAGATATAGTCGGTTCTCTCAACTTTATCGCGTTTCAAATTTAAACTATATCGGCGGATAACGATGTACATAACAGTATCAACTATTTTATTGCAAGTTCGTGTTTCTTCAACTAGTTCGTATTTCTATGTTTATTCGCCACGGCTCGAGAACGGTGGTAGTAAAATTAAGTGGTCATCTATTAACGCAGCACAACTGTGTACAAAGTCAAATAGGATGTTTGCTAATAGACATGTTCTGTTGTTTTTAATTACCGAATCCGCCTCTTAAATACTATCCACTCGTTGTTATTATTATTGCTAGCTGCCCGTTATTATTATCATCATCATCATTATTCGTTTTGTCAGTGAAATTACTGATATTATTATTGTTCTCTTTGTAAATACTATTAATCACTAGACAGCGGATTTTGTGCATTTATAACAAAAAGGTGTAATTTAAAACAGTAAAAACATTCGAAGAATTTGAAAATACTGTTATTATTTTCAACCTATTAAAAATATTAAAAGAGAAAATAAATCTCTATTTCACTTTAATTTGTTGCAAATCAGGTAAAAAGTCACTTTTCGACACATGGTTAATAAAATTGTAAAAAACAGCGTATTTTTATATTTATTGAGATCCTATATTATGTGAACTGAATGCTCGCGGCACGTATCGCTTGTCTAAACTCATAACGCAACACTCGTCTATGTATGCATTCAAATAAATCAGTATATCCAGTTATATGAACATAAGCTCCTACTATACGAACGAAGAAACGATAGTAGAGGAGAGAGTTTGTGGACTCCAATTATCCGAACGATCCAGTTATCTGAATCATCATGTCCCCAGAACGAGTACTAGGCAGTGGTGGATCTAGGTCTTTATGGGCTCCCTTCGCCAAAAAATAAAAACAATTTAAATGAACCCTTTGCGGTCGTATTAAGTTTATACATAGGTGTCATGCTGGTCGGAATTATTTTCGTTGAACGAACGTAATACATAATATAAATATAAATATGTTTGATACTTCAGTTAATTAGGGTAGACCGCCACACAGTGTTAGCCCAGGGCCGCAAAATTGTCGGTCTGCCGCCGGTACTAGCAATCTTATTTTAATTGCCAATGCGATGAGATTAGGTAAACATCATGCTTGAAGTATCTATTCGAACACTTTTGTCGACCAGTGTCAACGGGACACCTATCCGCATGATTAAACAAGACACCTATCTAAATATTTCGAGTGCATGGAAACAAATGAAATAATAAGGACTCCGGTAATAAATTCATAACGCGTACAACGCGTCAAAATCCGTTCACGGTAATTTCCTTGGAGCGACAAGCATGAAACGTTATCCGTGCGATGCAGCTAAGCGGCGCGATGCGTAAACAGGCCGAACACCTCCGCATGAAATCACGCGTGTTCGTGCTTTCGATGACCCACGCGGAGAATGATATCTGTCGAGCCGCGGGAGGGGGCGGGGGGCTCCCGGTAAGTAGGTGGATTACATTTGACTGACTTGACAACGCAATGCGCGGCTCGCAACAAGTTCTCCGGGGACGGTGTTGGTGAGGGTATATCGTCGCTGTACGAGAGGACAGAGAGAAGGACGCGTTGGAGAGAGTAGACAGAGTGAGGTGGGAGAGGGAGGGGACTCGAGAGAGGCAGAGGTGGATTGTACGTGTGTACGTACCGTTGCCACCGTTCGTTGAAAAGGGACGAAGAAATTACGTTGTGGCGCAGCTTATGCGCCCTCAGGGCACCATTATATGGTAATCTCTGCATCTCCGTCCCTCCCTCTCGCCTAGGTCTCTACGCCTCTCCGTCTCTCTCCGGGCGACTCCATCGCTCTTAGTTGTTTCTCAGTCGATCCAATCGAGCCTCTCTACGTTCTTCTGCCAGCTTCTCTCTGTGTTCCATTGCCTTCGGTTTCCCTCTTTTCCTCGCTGGCTCCGGTGAAACATACGCGTCACGGCATTTCTCCTATTCCTCGCTTCTTCCCTGTAACCTCCCTTCACCCCGAGCGCGAGGCCTCACCTCTGTCGCCCCTCCCCCTCTGACCCCCCGCCCCTCCGTGCAACGCAGGGCTCTTTTCCCTTTAGTTTGTTTTCCACTGCCAGTGGGTAATTGCACTCTCTCGCTTTTACCCGGCCGACGGTTTCTTCTTGTCCGCGTACACGCCGCGCGCTCTTCGCTGCTCTCCTATCCGTTTCCGCGTTTTTTGCCCGACCTCCCAGCCCCAACACCCGTCCCCGACGCGCGGTTCACCCTCGACCGGTCTTTTTTTCCGTGTTCCCCAGCTCCTCTGTCTCTCTCTGTCTTTCTCTCGTGGGCACCGCGATAACCGGCGTCCCTTTTTGCGCTTTGATTTTTCCGCGCCGGAAAAGCAGCCTCCACGGGGCGCCGGTCTCGATTTTAATTATTCCACCCCCTCGACACCGGGTACGCGCGGAAGCGAAATTACTTTTATCACAAACCCAAGCGGTATTTATCAACTTCTTTCGCTGGTTAAGAGATTGGCGCGGCAATTAGCGGCACCCGTTTGTCCACGCAAATAACGCGGATTCTTTCTGAAAACCACCCTTGCGCGCGTGCGAGCGACTCTACCTACGGAGTTTTGTGTGATCCTACAAACCGAGCTGATCCGCCATGCCATCGAATAAACAGTTCCGGTTCGATCAAACATTTACTCGCTGTCATCTTCTTGCCGGTCACTGACGTGCCACTGGTACGACCATGATACATTCTCACCACATACTACAACATAACACAGTTTGTTTCATTTACAAATATAAACGCTTAATGAAAACTGTATCACTATTTGTTTCCAATACAATTTCCAATTGTTAATCTGCACGGTCGAACCTCGCTCATTGTTAAAAATTCGGGAACTCGTAATAAGGATTGACGCCAGATGAGGGGAGCACGAATTGAGCGGGGAAAGTTACCCTCTCTCTGCCAGTACTGGACACATGCATGACAGTGACGCAACGCGTCACGTGACTGATAGTGTCGTAGAAGGGGAAGATAAAGTGGGGACACAAGTCTTAATCTGGCGATACTGGTAACGACTACGCGGGAGCAATAGGTAATCGATACTACAAATCATTATAATTGGTTACCTCTTCCTCTTAGAATTCAACGATACCATAGCGTCTTAGGTATAAGGGTTGCGGCGTAAGGGACGGTTTTTCCCAAGGACAGAAGAGCCCTGGCTGGCCAGGTGAGAGCAACTCTCACTCATATCATACTATTTACATAAAGATTAAATACAGGATACGCGGAAACACTGTGTCGTTAATTAGAGAAACACCTTTATAATACTAATAAAGTATTATATATACGGTATAAAGTGTAGTTTACATATGCAACACTTTCGTTGCACAATCTCGATTTGTTTTCGACCCCGTTTCGTGCAACGAGCAAGGTTCTACTGTACTATAATTCGACGTCCTCTTGCTCTCTTCGACATGTCAGATTGATCTGTCGTTCTTCTTCTAATCAACAACCACCCCTGATGACCGAAAACCACAGTCTCGATACGGATTTCAAACCTCTGTTGTATCTTCCGAACATAACAATCCATAACTATGTATTAAATTAATAAATAAACAACAATATTTTCTATCTCGCTCGTAATAATGGTGTGCCACCGAAGGTTACTGATTTCTGCCTTCGAACTCGAATCATTTAGTTTACTATATACACCGCGTGGTAGGGGACTGGTCCCATTTGACTACGAAATTTTTTAAAATAGATTTTCGAAAGTTTTTGTAAGCTCATGTTCTATTTATATTCTGTCGCGCAAATAGCATTTGAAATGAAAAAGTGGGTAATATCTTGGATACTGATTTAATATGAAGAAATTTTTTTCTGCAGTGATCTGATCTAATTTTGTGTTTCGTTATGCTAGTTCATGCGATTATGCAACGTGATGTAAGAAATGCTTGGCTAGTTCTAATCGACGAATGTGCCCGAACGTATAATTTAATTTCGCTAGATTCTTATCTGGATGTATTTATTAATTATTTGCCGGCTACTATATTTCTTCAGAATAGTGTCACTCGCCTGAAACTGACGTTCGATTTTATTCAGTTGCACAATGTTAACATTGCTCAATGCGCAAGGGACTTCGTTGACCCTGAACGAGCCGGCGGCTGTACGCTAGAGAAAGCTTCCTCCCAGAAATCACATGATATCGATACCTGTCATAATCTTAGGCATAACTTCGTTCTATTACACGCGTTAAACTTTGTATTAGACGGTCGTCGAAAAAATCTTTTTCTGAAGGAATAATTATGCACGACACATTTTCAAAGTGCAGTATATAGAAACAGAAAATAAAAAGCATTGTAGATAATTATTTAGTCATTGTTGCTATACATAGATATATCTTCGTACACGGAAAAGCAAAAATTTTTGATCATCTAACTCGTGTTAAAATATTTTTGTCATTCTAAAGAACCGATCGACTACGGTGCTGCATTTGCAACCAGAACAATTGTACTGTATACTATTAAAATGTAAAAACTATGAAGCATACACAAATCATATTGATTTATTATAAAATCAATGTTGAAATATATATAATTAATGAAATATATATGATTAAAAAAAGTATTAGAACACACTAAATTTCCCATTCTCGAGAAATTGTCGATATTTGATCTGTGATAATTTCATTTAAAAAAATAGTACAGTAATAAAGGACTCATTTTAAAGTGTGAAGCCTCTACTTTTACTATCCATAGATCATTTTTATCCAAGATAATTTTTTCCCAGTACAGCGAAACTGAATACACGTTTTTGGTCCAAAATGTTGCAAATTGAAACGTCTGTAAAAACATTTTATCATGACTGAAACCATCGTGTATTTAACAATTTAAGCTTCCCCTTTACAACGAATGCTTAAAACTTGATCCACGATTTTTTATAGTCGAAATAGATGTGTTAAATGATATTTTTATAGTTGAAATAGGCGTGTTAAATGATATTTTTCAATTGTTGCGATGACGGGCCTCTGTTGTGGAGGTTTAACCCTTTTTTCACGAACACCTTCAGTGTATTGACCCCAATTGTGCGCAGTAAACGCGGTTAAGCGCGTCGAACGAAAAATAAAGGGAAAAAAAGCGCTAGAGGGAGAAAGGTAACGGGACCCAGCGTGCAGCAGTTTAGGCTTATCAAACGCAGTTAAGGCCTGCGTTACATAAATTCAACAATACCGGCGGCCAACGAGTAACGATAAAATTTAAGAAACGGCATTGTGCGCCGAGTCGCAGCCGCGTAGAAAGGAGTCGTTAAAGGCCGCTCAACCAGTTGAATTGGCGGCTCAATGTGGCGCGTGCTACCAACACACACCGCCTCGCGTACGCTACGCACAGCCGGTGCTCTCTTATTATATTATGCATTATTATCTACTTATCGAGCCATTGTCCGTATTGACTTCATTGGATCCGATTCTGGTTGAGGGCAGCGCTTCTCTTCCTCAACAATTGGATGCGACGCGTCATCTGTGCCGATCAAACTCGTCCAGGAAGAAAACAAATCCCTCTGTTCTCGCTTCTCCTTTCTTCTACTTTTACACTGTCAAAAAAATGTAGATTTCAAAATACTATTACAACTTCATTTATCGTACTTTATTTTAATATTATTCCTAATTTATCATGAAATAATAATATGTGTAAGCATTTTGTGGAAGAGTTATGTGTTCTGAATATAAACAAAAATTTGGTGGCTGAATATAAACAAAAATATTAAATAATAAAGTCGATAACATTTTGTACGTATTATTGCCGTCGATTAGAATTCGAAATATACGAGAGTACGAAAACAAACTGCGTATCGAGGCATTAATTTAAATAAATCCTGAATACAATAACAAATAATTTTCTTATTTATTACATTTTATATGAATAAACCTTTTATCAATTTGAATACCGTAGTATAATATCACATAAATAGCTAAATACATTCTTTCAACAAATATTTGAGTAGTATTTATTCTCTTTAGTTTGAAGCTCTTTTAAATTATTAAGAACATTGTGAAGTTTACAATGTTCTTACAAAAAAAATATGCGGCATTAAGTATAAAATACTTACTTGTAAAAAGATATTATATTTATACCGCAGTTTTGTCATTCCTCACAATTCTTTATGCAACAAGTTTGCAACATTTTTCTAAATATTCACGCAATAATGCATAAGTATACTTGTTTACCTCGCTTTTATATCGCTATCCATCATTTTGAATTATCATGATTGAGATACTCCGTTATCTTGTAACACTGCGTTCTATGCGTATCCTATACCACAGACCGAGGATATCTCGTCGGTGACGATTTTTCAGTAGTAGTTTCGATTTCTAGTGTTCAATAGTTGATATCAAAATGGCGGCTGGAACAAGTATGAGGTTCAATTTTGCAAATGATGAAGAGGCTGTGGAGTGGGCTCGGGAATACGGATTATTGCGGAAAAATGACAAGTGTAGATATCATCGAAAAGAGGTGAAACTATATAAGAGTGATGCAGAACACGGAATCAGCCGTTTACGATGTACTGTCAGTCGCGGAAAGTGCCGGCAGTATTCGACAATGTCCGATTCATTTCTTGAAGAAATTCATTTGCCATTATGAAGAGAAATAAGGTGTTTCAACATTGTTTAAATATTTCTAAATGGCCATACTGTTAGAAAAAACTATACCGTTACATTTAGGAGAGAATTCAGAATTGATATACATATAAATATGCGAACCAAGTTTCCCCCATTGAAGATTTCACAATTTTATAGAATTAAATTTTTTGAAAATTAAGAGTGATGGAGAAAAGTGAATTTCTCTTAATTTATAATTAAAATTTATAGAAATAACTGATTGGTTCTCGAAACGTAAAACAAAATTAATATGTTTTGAGCACTTTTGGCAATGTTTTCCTACTTCTAATATAGTCCTGACTCGTAAAATATTGTATTAGTTTCATACCAATAGCATTGAATTATATTATCGTGCAATTTATACGAAAAATATTAAACCGATTTTCTGCGTATTTTTATTTAAAGCCTACTTTTGATTAATAGTTTTCTTGTTCACAAAGGACACATATTGCATTCAATAAAGTGTTATAACTCGAGTTAGTGTAATTTCAAACATTAAAAAGATTACAAGCATTTTAGAATGTCGATACATTTCTTACAATTTAATAAATCTATAAAAAAGAGAAATAAATTCTTACTTGGCTTCTATGGCCTGTAAATTCTTCTTGGCTTGTAATCAGTGCTGACAATTTCTATTTTGCATAAAAGAATGCAATATTCATTCGTTACTACTCATTCGATTTGCAATTCGTTGTATAAGCATGCCAAAAAACGAACCTCCTCTCGCGGTTCGTTCGAACAGCAAACTGCATCCAAACTTTCCGTCTGTATATTATTCTATGGTCCCCATTGAACTTTTCCCACTCGCTGGAGATCTTTTTGCCAGCAGCTATTATCTATTATCCGTTTACGAGGCAGCATGAACTTAGCATGATCTGATAGGGCGCAACCCCGCCTTCTCTTTCTTGTCGTTTCCCTCTCCCTCACTCCCGGCTTTGTTAATGCTATTCTCTTTATTGCTCGTTCTCTGTCGATGCCAGGGTGCACGATTCGTTACACGTCCCGTTTTCTGTCCTCCTCCTCCTCCTTCTGCTTCTATGATTGTTCGGCATGTTCGGCAACGCGCGAAAGCCTCGAGAAATCGAACGTGCTTGCGAGAGGTAACGAGCGTACACACCGTCTCTAAACCCTGGCGGAAAACTAAAAGCAATCGGGCGCATTACGAGTTTTACTGCCCTACGGGATTTCTTATCTTATGGCCGTTACGTAACCAGCTAACCAGTTATTGTAGGATGCAGATATTAAGCCGGAGAAATAATACGGTAACGCCGCAAAATAAACCGCGTTTTGAAAGGGAGAGTGGCGTAACCTTACGACGATTTTTGATGAAACCGCGTTTAACCGCGGTCCGGTCACCGCTCGGAATGCTTCGAACGCCTCGCTGTAGCGATTACGAAACTTCATTGTTAGCCGAATTTTCTTCGTTACTCCCTCCCTCGATCGATAGGAATCGATTTGCCACTAAACCGCCGCGCCGCACCGTGTACGGATCCAATTACTTGAATTTATAGATGGTCGCTCCGAGGGAGTTGTGCTAAAACAACTCGGACTCGAGACTACTCTCTTTACGTATACATATATCTAAAATAATGCATCACCTTTTTTTTTTAGAAATAATATTTGTATAATATAGTTTTAAGATTTGACAAATGCTGCAATCAAGAAATCTTATAGCTCTTCTAGAGTTGACATTACTGCAGTCATTCTATTATCAGGTGTTAGGATACGCCCACACGTTCTTCACAATCAAAGGGGAAGGAGGGAATTCTTTAAAATAAATTACAAGGGATAAAGTTGATGTAACTAGGAGGGTGTGTGAGAATATGTAAATGATATGCCAACACAACTTCATATCCCTTAACTTCTTGTATAGTGGATCTATTCCTGATGCTAGACAGGGTGTCCTACCTAACTTGAGCATCTTGAGTATCGGGCTTATTTTTTACGACAGGGAAAAATGTGAGAGCAAACATTATTTTGGTCGAAGGACCAATTTCTGTGATGAAATAAAAATTGTTCTCAATATTTTGGCCCCATCCCGATACAATATCTGAGGTCAGGATGTATCCAATCACTTGTAATACTATGACCTTCGCAAGACCTTGAGTGCTAAAAATTCATAAGCACTGGGAAATTGATGGAAATAGTGAAAGAACTTTGATAGAAGGATTAATGAACGAAATTTTATTAATCTTTCAATTACTGTCAAATGTTAACTTCGCGAAATTATTAACGATTTATACAGTCTACAGTACAATGAGTATTCGTACACCCTTTATAACAGTGTAACTTTTTAAAAATCGGACCAAACGATCTAATATCTTTTAGCAATTAGAAGACTTGGTTTACAAATGGCGTACAAAACAGATTTTGGAAAACATGCTATTGCTAAGAATTAGATGAGAATATATACTCAAATAATAGTACGAGTTCCCGATTCAAATGTTAAGGTTGCCTTTAACTAGCGACGGTCAACGAACAACATTTCAGCCAGATTAACTCGTTGTCGTAACTTACGCATCGTAAGTTTGGGTTCACGCGCGAGGATGCGTGGAATGCGTGTTCATTTTGCCGAGGACCTAGGGCTTCCATAGTGCGATACGTCGCGTAGCGCGACGTAACATTACACCGACCGACGAAGATGAAGAGTGCCAGGTTGTAACCCAATCGGAGCCGGTGCTGGGCACACTTGTGGCATGCGCCAACATCGCTAGCTTTCTCTCTCCTTTTCTCTCGCTCTCTCTTTGGCGAGCCCGCTGCTCCCCTTTTCCAGCCGTTTTTCTCTCCACGTTGCTTCGTTAGGTCGTGCGTTTTAATTAGAAACGGAACTGGGATTCGCTCGGAATTTACATCGTGTTAACACCGATTTATTCTCGAGATCTCGTGCCCCTTGTCTACTTCGTCTTGATCACTGACACTGTACGACAGCCTTCCGTCTACCTTCCCCTGCACGAGGTAAATAATTATTATCCATTGTATACTGTGTTTCCCATACTTGCATTCAACGACAAACAATTGAGTATGCATTCACATTACAACCGGTGAACTGCAACTTTGTTCACAGTAGAAGGTACAACAATAATTTTATTGTTCATCATTCATTACTTCAATAGGTCACCAGTCGGTTATTTTTGAAAACTTTAACACTACATATTATTTCAACTTAAAATTCAATAGGTACCCTTCACTCTGCCTACATATATTCTAATGTTAGCCTTGTATTGAAGTGTAATCACACCCCCTGCATGTTTTCAATGCAAGATTCAACTTCTCCCGCGTAACTATTTGTGAAATTTTATTGATTTTCATGACAGTAGGTAAAAAATGACAAAATTTAATAAAACAGAAAAATTATCTATACATGAAAATAATAATAATTTCAATGTTTTTGTGAGAACATTGAAGAGAACTTTGGAAGTTTTCCATTCGGTAGCTTTTCATGTACGTTTATATTAGTCTGGTGTTCTTCTTGAACATTGTTTGTTCATAAAGCATAGTCTTGCTGGTATGAAATTATGAAACTCTTCTCTCTTGCTCGATCTCGAAAATGTCATTGTTAATTCAGCTTGCCAGCGACATGGCAAGCACTATCAAACGCCTCGGTGAATAAACCCGTCGCGAAGATAATAGCCTGGGAGTGACTCCTTTCTTCAATTCCGCGGCGCGCAGTGTTCACGCGAGACTAGTCTCGACGGCGACGCTTCATTCCGGAATATTAATGAGGATCGAGGTCGCGAGTTTCGTTGATAATCCCGCGGTGTTTAGTGGAGTAAAGTAAACTGGAACGAGCCACGAGTGGCAAATTGCGCGGGTAAACCGGGATGTGCGAGAGAGTGATTAAAGCGAGAGGGTGGACAACGACTGCTGCTCGAAAATGTTTCTACACGGACAGATGCGACGTTGAGAAACGTCGTGGTACCCTGCCAAGGAATCATTTTTGCGCCGCGAATTGCATTCATCACGAGAGAATGAACGCGCCCGTCACTGATTACACGTATCGTGTAACCGGGCCCGTTATGGCGTAGCTCATGATTGCAATGCTTTGGTGATGTTCCTCTCGAGAGCTAAATCCACGTTGATAAATTATTAATGAGCAGCTCGTTGGAAATGATCTGAATATTTAATATTCATTGATCGAGTTGGACGCATTTTGGTAACACTTATACAGGCTTAGTTTTAGAAAAGTATACGTTGCTATTTATTCGACCTTCAGATAACCTTGAAAAGATCTATAAAGGTCAATTTTTAATTTCCAAATTGGAACCCATATGTTTCATTACGTATTATTATTGATGGCATCGATCCATTTTAGAAACATTACCCGAACGCATACGTCGTTCCCGAGATATTAACCCTCAAAGAAAATTACGTTCAAGTAGTATTCCGAAAACGTCTCGATTCGAAAAAATACAAAATTGATGTTTATAGGCCTTTTCAAGGTCGTCTCAAGGTCAAATAAAGAACATCACAATATACCCCCTGCGAAACCATATCTGAAATATTTTTTATATTATTCATATTTTTCGAATTGAAATGAGCAGGTGCAATTTAAAACAGTGAAAGGATTAAAAAGCTTTAATGGTATTAATATATTGTTTTCACTACATTGAAATTATTAGTGAAAAATATAAATGTGCTTCGTTTCGTTGTGCCGAAATTGCGGCACAAACATTTTATTTTACATAAAGATCCGGAGTCTAGTTATAACATATGGGAATATTCAGTAGGTCGTGATAGATTAAAATTCTTTCATTTTTGATGACCTATTGTTATTAGAGGAATTGTGCATTTTTGCTGCTATATATAAGATTTTATCCAACGTATACATATGTATACATATCTTGTCAGTATATATGATGTCTTCAGTGTTACGTACCACGTAATCTATAGCAAAAATCCTCAAAAAAATAAGTTATGATAAAAAGTATAAATTTAACATATTGAACTTGCTAAAAATCACTGAAGAATTACCATCTGAAGAATTAATTATCGATGCAAAGTCGATGAAAATAGAAGTTACCAGAAATATTTTAAAAAATGAAAATAAATCGACAGAAATATTAACGTATCCATCTCAGAAATAGAGGGCATAGATGTTGAAAATGAAAACGACGGAGATGCGATTTATATTTATTACTTATATTTATTTATTATATTAATTACGTGCTGCCATAATATAATGAATATAATGTTTTAATGCTCTTTATGATGTAACGGTATAAACTTGTTTCTATTGTTCTGAGGTTGCAAGACATTCATAGCTGTACAACAATTTGGAATACACGTAAGCACCTACGTGATGTGCAAATGTCCAAGACTCCTAGTTTACGATCGTTTGAGTCTGTTTGAATGTCTTCAGTAGACGATAGTCGTTACGATTCATAGCTGTCTGCGTTGGTTAACAATGTGTATGTATGTGAATGCAGTGCGCCGTGAGGAATCGCGAATCCGTGATTTTAATCTCTCCGCAAAACGGGAGTTGGAAATTAATCAATACCAAACGGAGAACTTACCATCGAGCTGTAATTTATACACCAACCCGCGAGAACGAGGGTGGACGCGTGGCAGTAATGTAAACCTCTCGGTGAACTGGTAGTTGTGTACCGAGAAACCGCTGGAATTGTTACTTACTCCGCTATTAACATGTTCCACACTGCGCGGATTACCGAGCCGGATGATGCTTCGGAGAATTTTAGGAGGATTCAGGGTTTCCTGCAATTAGACGGCTGTGTGGAACCGTCTACCCTGTGATTTGGATGATATGATAATTTCATTGGGTTCGTTGAGCTCTGCTGTAGGGATACATTTCCATATTTGTCACTACGACTTCTTTTTATGGCTGTGGGTATGTTCCAACGAAATGCAGCAACAAATTGTTCTAGAAAATACACGAAGTGTGAATGAAACGAGTAGCACAAGTTACTAGTGCAAAAATGTTCCCAACAAAATTTATGCTGGTTTAAACGGGACATCTTCCGATGAACATAAATCTTGCCTGGGTAAAGGTACCGCTGAGATCTTAAAGAGACCTTTGTTTTTTTTCAAGTGGAACTTTGTTTTCTGTATTCTAGAATGGAGACAGTATTCTTTTTCCGAAATCTCCAGACCTAACCCTTTTGCCTTTTGCTTGTGAAAATTTACTTGTGAGAAAAAGTTTATCGAGGAAGACCTCTGATTCAGCAACCTCAGAGCGAATGCAACTTTCATTTAGATAAAATTAATCATCATGTTGACTTGATTTTGAAGGTCGTCCTTTTGTATACAGGAGATGAGAAGGAATTTCAAGAAAATTGGGCATGACCTTCGAAGATCAATATTTACACAACAAAACAAGTTAAATTTGAAACATATTTTCAACTGACGAATATTTTGGGAGATAATGGTATGTATAAATAAAGTAGAAACGCTTCATATAAACACTTTTCGTCCTTCCTCATCATCGTTCACTTCGACTACATTGGGCTACATCTCCTTTGAATATTCTCGGACAATAAGTCCGAGTAAGTCCTAAGGTGCGAGCTAAGACTTAATGGAAATTCGAAGTTGAAAGAAATAAACAATAATATACTGCGATGCTCGAGTCTTCTCGGCAACAAGTTTGCTCTTACAGCTTTATTCGAGCTACATGAACGTCAAGAAACCCGTAGACAGTGGTGGAAGCTTCCGCCACGTAAAACATCATCGAGGAAGGATTCATCTCGAACACGAAGAAATTGAAAAATACGAAACTGCCTGGAGGGCGCGTCAACATTCACCGGTTCTTTTGGCGGGCCATCGTTCCGGCGATTAAACGTGGCCAAACAGTTCGCGCGCACGTCGCAACGAGCGCGCTTCGCGAAAACGTAGCCTGTCGGATCAGCAAGAAGGTAACAAGTTACCTTGGAAGCGAGAGCGAATAAAACAAGATATTACGATACGGGTAAGAAAAGGGCGACCCGACGACGCGACGAGACGAGACGTTCGGATAGGCGGGTTCTCTCTCCAACGTAACGTCCGCTCGCGTTCGACGAGAAGGACGTTGCTGCGCGGACAGGTCTGGCCATGAGAAGAAAGAACGAGGGCGAGGAGAAAGGAGAAGAAAAGCCGGACGAGGAGGGATCCGCAGGGGAGAAAGAAGGAGGAGGAGGGAATGACGAGAAGGGGCAGAGGACCGTGACTCGCCCGTGACATCGCGATTGCGCTCGCACACCTGTGCCACCCGACTCAGCTTCGACTTAAGTCAGCCACTTACTTTAGCAATCGTCACGTGCTGTTAGCTGCGGGCCACGCGTCCGCGCCTTCCGCCCCTCGCGAAATACGCTCGCAAGCCAATCCGTTGTAATCTCCGCGTGGGTGACGTTCGTCAATATCAAAATCATGGGAGACGAAGATTACGCCCTGGGAGATATTTGATTCGTTCAACGATGAAAGCTGATTTGAAGAAAGCTTATCGGTTTCGATTATTCAAACTTTTATTCGGGTCCATTGAACGTCCTGGTATGTTAACATGCTCGCAATTGACGACGTGTATGAATCAAAATGATTTTTTATTCTGATCGCTGGAGGTGATTGGCTGCAGCCAGGCATATTCAATATCTTTCTTTCACATGGTGACTGCTGAAATAGAAATAAAAATTGCTTGAAATCGATGTAATTTATTTGATAAATTAGGGACTATAGGTCCTAACCAAATCGGATACTGTCAATAATTGCTTCACCCATGTGCATATTTGCAGCAACAGATATCGAATAACGCTATTTACCGAGTATAACGATTATAACGAATTTACCGAGCAAAACGTAGTGATTATTTATTCCAGAACAAAGAACTCGACGTTGATTGAAACTCAAGGAGAAGGAATCCTCAAGTATCACGCCTTAAAAAGAATTTAAAGCGTGCAGAGATTTTTGAGAAGATCTAACAGTAGCGAATGAATTTGATTCTCTACGTAGAGCATTCTAAAGAGCACCATTTTTACGAAAGGTCGGCCCATCAATCCTCGTCCAATCTTTCAGCGTGGAATCTAGCTCGATGAGAAAGGAAGACCGATTAACGAGGAAAGGAAGCTCGGTTCCTGATGGAACAGCAATGGCGCGCGTCCTTGCACGCGCGCAAGAAGAGGAGTCCTCGGGAGTATTCGCGGCGGCGAAGGCAGAAGCAGCGGGGCATGGGAACACCTAAGTCAAGCCGGCACGCGTACATGTAAGTTGTTCCTTGACGGAGGCGCCTGCCTCCCGTAATTTCAGCTAACCCCAAAGCCTGACCCTGCGCACATGGGCCGAGCGTGTCACGTCACGTCAGCCCGGAATACTGGCAATAATTGCGGCTTGCGGGAGCGCACGAGACGCACACCGGCCCAGACCGAAGGAAAACACGGGGGAAGAAGGAAAAGAAGAAGAACAGAAGGAGGAGAAGACGTGCGAGGGAATACCAGAAGCGAGGAGAGGAGGCCATGTGGTGAACAGTAGTTGTGTGTCGAGGCCTACGAGAGAGGAGAGAGAGCCGACCTCTCGAGTCATCCACCCCTGAGGGAGAGAAGCCGACGGTAAATGTTGCAGCCGCCGCCGCCGCGCCTCGCCGCGCCGTCTTCGTCGCTGGCGTAGCTGCCTCTGCTTACGCCTGATCCTCTTTCTCTCCGTTCTTCTTCATTCTGCTCTCCTCTCTCCCTCTCTGGCTCTCTGTCTCTCTGTGGTCGATGCACCGGTTGTTAAACGCCGCGACTCGGCGGAGGGGATTGGATGGTAAATTAAATGATAGGCGACCGCTCGGTTAGGAGGTTTCTCGTTGAGATCTAATCTCTCGCTGCTCCGTTTTTAATTCGATCTCATTACTTCGTATCGGCGCGCCGCAAGCATCCGCGAGATCGTTTTTAATTTCCTACGAACGACGGAACACGTGGACACAGAAACTTCGGCACCAAGATTCTATTTTCTTTTTAATGACACTATGATAAGAGTCCGAGAAGCGTGTCCAAGTATTCTCTCGAACGCTAGCACATGACACAAGCTCTGGAGTTTTGAACGACAAAAATGTCATTTAACTCTCGGACTTCTGCGGGTTCTAGGCCTATGCCGTAGTCATTTTTGACTCACACGGATATTTCACTAATCCAGTTTTATTCCGCTATATGACGATGGCTCAGGACCGCCTTTCGCCGTATTTCGGATAAGGGTACCTACGAGTCACGAATAACATAGCACACGGAGGGTTAATTAGACATTGCAAAAATTCAATTCGAGAATATATTCAAAAGGTTATTAAATTAATAATCCGACACAGCACAGTTGTAGATTTGCTACAATTATTGTGCATCGACGCCATTGTTAACAACAGATTACGAAACTTCCGCCTTGTTCTCTCGTAGACAAGCTAGTGGGCGTCCCTATGAACGTAAACTATAAATTTAGCTTCTTATAGGCTGTCCCTCACCCCTACTTTCTTGTACAATGACTTCTATTAATCGGGCGCCTTTCAAAACTGATTAATTTCTTCAAAATTGGACCAATCGACGAGAGCCTTTTGGTAAAGTTGCATATACTAAGGTCTATTATCTATAACTTTTCATCCGAACCTGTTTTGAAAATTTAGAAAATGTTTTCTAAATTTCTGTTAGTTATATGCGTATCTACATGCTGCAAATTTATGCAGAAACATACGACAAGCATTGAAATATGCACGAATTTTCAGATTTACTGGAGCCGAGAATCCCGTAAAAAATGGTTATTTTTCATCAATTTTAAGCATATCGTAATTGATTTCAGTGAAATTTTCAAGTTCTGTAGAATTGTCATAAATCCATAAATATATGTCCAGTTCAATCTTGTTCAATGTTGCTATTATAAAGAAATATTTATCACGATTAGTCCTTGGTAGTTCTAGTATTAACCCTTTGCACTCGAATAGTGACGCTGAGGCGCCAGTAAAAATTGCCATAGCATTATTCAAAACAGTTTTAATATTATTAAATTCGGTTGTATGCTATAAATTGCAAAAAGCTCCACCGTTGTATGAGAAAACAGGTTCAATTTTGTGTATCCAATGTAAAATAGATTACATAGAATAAAAATGATCTAGGTTGAAAGAGATTGAATATCGAAAGAAGAGAGAGAATATCAGATTTTCCCAATTATTTTGAATGCTGGGACGGAAAAACTGAGAGAATAATGTTAGAGAATACTAGAGAGAATAATGAAACAAGTGTCGTAATCCAGTCCATTATGGACGCGGAGGCGATTGTTTCACCGAAGCAGACGAATGATTAACGTCGATAGTAGCGTACAAGCATAATGGTTAATGATGACCGGTGGCCAGAATTGTTCGAGGTAATACTTGAAAACGTGGTTGGCCCGGGAGCCGGACCCTAATTTTCACTCTTGAATAAATCGTCGGAAGCTGTTACCAATACCGTTACGCTGTTGCAAAGCTCCGGGTGCAGCTGATGCACCGTACATCTGTACGCAGAACGGAGAAACAAAAGGAAGAAGGTGCGAGGGGCCGGCCGCTGCTAGTCGGTTCGTGAAAGAGAAACATCGACAGCGTAAAAACGGGGGTGCAACGGCCAATTTTCTCTGGCGTGTTCGACCTTCCACAAAACACGTACAGAAAATATCAACACAATAAACTTGCCGTATCATAAAACTCGAACTCTTCCTTCCAGAAAAATCTTTATCGATGTTTTATGATATTTCCATACCTTTTCTCTGTTCCGACTCGGACCATTGCTACAATTCAAGCTTGTTTTACGCATATAATGTCGAATCAATCAATCGAACATTAATTAACTGTCACACTAATGCCCACAAGAATCATACAAAATGAAAACAACTGATTTAATAATATAAGAATGGGAAAAACAAAGTTTATCATCATAACAGCGTTTTTAATTTCTGTAAATGTGTTTACTGTTTTGTATTTGACCTACCCATTTTTGTCATAAATGTCTAAACAAATTTGGTTTACCTAATAGATTGTAGTAAATACAACTGATTTCCAAGTTTCGTAAAAAAATGATTTTATATGTGACCGACGCGACGTAGTCAAAGTGTTAAGTATAGACGTCATTCATTTCCTTTAAAACTCATTTAAAACTGTGTTAAATCTTTTAAATCTAAATCATTCATTTAATGAAGTAAAAGTTTAATTATTGAAGTGTATGATACTGATTCTGAATACTTTTTCAACCTTGTATTTTGCAAGTCCATATATTAGAGATTCAATGTGACGTTCATTTGCATTGTAACAAATAAATCTAACTCTCCCCAGTCTCTAACAGTTAGAGATAACTGGACTGCGGATTTTATGCATTTCTGAGAAAAATGGATACGTATAATTTAAAACAGTGTACATGCTAAAAAGATTTAAGCACATCAGTGTATTCAGATTATTGAGGTAAGAAAAAAGATACATTTATGTATCTTTCAATCGAAGCAAAAATTTTTTTGTTTTTTGTGTAAAGATCCGTAGTCTAGAGATAACCCTTCTCGGACGGTCTTGTTACACAGCCTGATAATTCACAGAAGTCATCGAAATCGGCGTATGCTGCTATGTCACCCCTTCTTGTTGTCCCAGTTTCTACGAGCCCTATTCCAGGTATGAAATAATCCTCTTTAGGGTTCGACATCGTCGCCGATTTTATTTCACCTGTGCCATGAAACTCAATCTCGGCGTTCCCGATCGAAATCGAAGAACCCTGGTGGTTTGATCCTCGAGAGGTGCTCCGTTTACAGGAGCAACCGAACCGTGTCCCCCCCCCCCCCCCCCCCCCCCCCCCCCCCCCCCGGCGTCGCTGGTGTTTCGCGTGCGCTTTGACCGTGACCACGAAGCGTGGCAGTCGTGCGTGTGTCACTCGATGACTCCTGGCCCTGCGGATCGCGCTCTTACTCCGCCCAGAACATGCACGCGTGTTCCGCTCCAGCTTTATCCTTTGCCTCTTCGCCTAGCTCCGCTCTCTGGCCATTGCAAGCCTTCCTGGTCTCGAGCTTAGGCTCGTCGCAACCGCGACCACTGTAAACTACCGGGCTCGATGACTCTTCCCCTCTCGGCTCTTCTGCTTCGGAACCTATTCTTATCATTGCTCGTGAAGATAGTCGTTGCTACCACAGCCCAGTGAAACTACTATCCACCGATCGTATTAACCCTTTGCACTCGGAGCTATTTTAACTCGAAAACGAAACATTTTTTCCATTCTGAAATATTTCCATTCTACACCATTTTTTTCATTTTGTGCACATGAAACTAATTTAATATCTCATATAATGTAAATGTATTAACCCTTTGCACTCGGAACTATTTTAACTCGATTTAACTCGAAAACGAAACATTTCTTCCATTCTGGAATATTTCCATTCTACACAATTTTATTCATTTTGTGCATATCAGACTGATATAATATGTAAATGTGTAGTAATTTATTAAATACGAACAATTTTAGTGTAACGTAAACAATATTTTTTTTCGAAAATCCAGGAGTAGCCTCTCAAAATTGAAAGCTCATATATGTACGTATGACCAGAGTGAGACCCTGTTTTCTTTCTGATCTCCACAAACTGATTACAAAAACTGTAAACAGACGTCGCGCCGCACAGTGGGTAAAACCGATGAATTCTGTGTCAAAATCAAAGAACTTTCGATAGAAATGAGATAGAGCAATGAAATTTTTTTAAAATGAAAGCTGAAACTTTCCAGAATGTGAAATAGTTATAGAGATTGGTTTTTTTCACGAAAGTCGATTTTTTGCAAAATCCTGAGGTTAGGACAAATTTTGAGACCAGATTTGAAATAAGCGTGAAAAAATCTACTGGAAATGATATATAGCATGTGTTAAAAAGAAATTTTTTCCACGCGTGGTATTGGAAAAACCACAATTTTCATGAAATTGTGCAAGTTTAACGAATTTTCTGGTTGAAAAACGTTCGTACCACAATTTCCATAATTATTTCATATTCTGCGAAGTTTCAGCTTTCATTTTAAAAAAATTGCATCGCTCTATCTCATTTCTATCGAAAGTTCTTTGATTTTGACACAGAATTCATCGGTTTTACCCACTGTGCGCCGCGCCGCGCTGGAGCAGGCATACGTTGTCACGGAGCGTGCACGAATACGGAAAATTCAATTTAGTACTAGCAATAGTTTTTTGCAATTATCTCGGAAACTAAATCCGAGCGACGGGTAGATGAGAAGTTGTTCAAAATGTTGTTCTTGACAACATATGTCAAGCTCAAGGTCATCCGAGGTGCCTCCCCTAAAAGTAATATTTACCTGAGCTATTTTCCAAATTACAAGTTCAATATTATCGTTTAGCATACTAAACTTTCCTTATAAAATTATTTGTATACAAATTTTAATGACAAATATTATGAAATGCCCATACGATTCTGATTTTCTTTCAGATGTTTTGAGTTCAAAGCTTCGTCTAGTTCAGTTTTCTATAGATTGTTTTTTGTTAGAAAGCTAGATTTCTAGGGATAGACGAAATATTATTATTTTTTCAAGATAACAAAAATGTTATCATAACTAAATAGTACAACATTTTCTAAATACCACGATATGTAATCCTTCGCTTACCACTAGACAAACAAGCCATATTAATTTGGTTGGTAAATATTGTCGCGTATTTATAAAAATATACTTGGGACATCTATTTTTCACTCCATAACTAAAAACAATAGCAAAGACCAATTTTGAACTCAAATGACACCGAACTTAACTATAATTTACTGACGGATAATCATTTTTCCAGGTTTTCGGGGCCGCGATCCCACTGTACATCAGATACCGGGTACTCGATGGGTTCTCGCACACCTCTGGTGTTTAGAGGTATCTAGATTCTAGATCAATCGATCGCATTTATTTTTCCATCGGCCCGAGGGTGCTTGTTACACTACGCAAATAAATCACGGGACGCGAGCCACCATTATGATACTAAGCCAAGTAAGGAGCTTGTCTGAGACTAAACGGGAATGCGAGATACATAATTAGCAGGACGCTGGAAGAAGAGAGACAAGGAAAACGGTTAAAGTAAACATCGTTCTTGGTACAAAACGTCGAGAAGGAGGATTCGGATCAGGCCGAAGATGGAACAAGAAACGGCGCCAACGATTCTAATGCGATTATAATTAGTAGCATTTTCCAGCCGAGAATCCGGCGAAATTGCGGCCCTCTCGAGAGGGTCGTTCGTCTTCGATACGAGAAACTGGAACTCGAAGACGCCTCCGGGCTTTACTTTGAAAGCTGCCTGATCAGAGATCAAGGATGATCTCGTTACCGGGATCGTAACACGATAGGGTGTGTTGATCCAAAACTCTCTGTTCTCTCTCTCCCTCTCTGTCCCTCTCCTTGTAGCCCAGCACACGCACTTCCATGGTCGGCTACGATAACGTCTGTGTGAGACGAGACGAGATCCAGTTTAGGCAGTAAATAGTTCAGACTTAAAATGGACGTAAAATGGACGTTTTTAAGACGTCGTGGGCTATCTGGGTTATTATATCTCATTATACGCTAATTGTGCTCTGGAGGTGTGCAGTTTCCCGCGTTCAAAACGTATTAATTTTTCAACGAATTCTGTTCATCGACTACGACCGTGTGAACTTACTTGTCCGTATAATAAACACCGGAAAGGTGGTTCGGTAAATAAAATAGGATATTAGCGTATAATGAGTATATTTTTATTATACGGACAAGTAAGTTCACACGATCGTAGTCGATGAACAGAATTCGTTGAAAAACGTTTTGAACGCGGGAAACTGCACACCTTCACTGCACAATTGCTGTTATGGAGTGGATAAAGTAACGTCATTTGGTAACGCGTGGCGAATACAGGTATCATCAGGCTAGTAACACCGGATAATGATTGCAGATACGAGACACGTCATCGTGGTTCTATTAAGCCGGGTGGCACGTATTTCCACTCGCTGTGCCGTTCGGTCCCGCCTCGTAAGAGTTTAATCATTTCTGCAATGGTTGCAACTTCCCTTCAATTAGGGTTGGTTCGAGGTTAGCCAGCCACCTGGGTAAACCTTCTCGAAGTGTTCGAGTAGACGAAAGCTTTTTCCCTTATCAAACCAATGACTCTCCTTCTTCTCTGCTGATTCTGGGAATTTTTTCGGCCGAGCCAGCACACGTTAATTGGAACGGATGATCGTGTGGGATTTAGATTAAAGAAAGCTACTACTGATATAAATAACATTAAGGAAAGAGATCCGGTGTCCGTGTGTTTTACGATCGGCGTTTTACTGCGACTTTACTGGAGATTAATAGACTGCGGATTTTTATGCGAAATAGAAAATGTTTGCAGTGATTGCAAGACACATGAGCCAAATAACAACTTCTTTTAATTATCTTATTAAGGGGAAACTAATACACTGGTATCCTTAAATCTTTATTTCCACTGCTTTAAATTTTACGTACCCATTTTTGTCATGAATGCATAAAATTCGCGGTCTAGGGATTAAACACAGAAATTTAAATTAAATAGTGGTAAATTTAGTGCCAATATATATATTTTTTAAGTGAAATATAAAATAAAAAACTAATTTTTAATGAACTTTGTTTATAAACTAGGATTAGATAGGTATGTAAATACAACAGGTGGATAGGTATGTAAGTGCAATCTAAGCGTTAAAATTTCATATCGTTTTTACAAAATTTGATAATCTCTACAAAGTTAGGAATATTATAAATCTTGGCAATTATTTATAATAAAGCATTCGTCGCCGATTTCAATGACCTTGAAACACGTTGTTGGGGATATAATCTTGTACCACTTTTTCCTATACACGCAATACCCTTCATTTCCGAGATGGTGGATGGTGTCTGGGGTAGGAGCCCTGTCCTATAGGGGAAATTTGGTCATCGAAAAAAGGTAGAGTTTACTATAGTCATCCCAACAGTTTTCAGCAAATACCTCGCAAACCAAGCGGCCCGGCGGTGACATAGGAAACAGTTGTTCAAAATAACTTTAATAACTTTAATAACTTTAATAACATATCTCAAGGTCATTGAAATCGGCGAGGTATGCCCTATTGTAATAATAAGGTTAAAGGGTCTCCTTGAAAATTTGTGTTGATACAGGTATCGTGATAATGAGTTACAGTCATGCTACTAAAGTAATCCATTAAACTGTGAAACTATTTTAGGGTTCATTAAGGGTATTTATTTTAGGGTGCTTTTTGTAACATTTTCCCAAATACAAGATAATAATGTTGCGGTTCGAATTTGAAGTATCTGATAGGACGATCATTTCGCAAGATTGACGTGTCTGCTTTGGCAAAGCCCAGAGCCCTGGCCCTCCGGGACATTGACCGCGAAATGAATCAGGATGTATTCATTTTGATTGCATGTTTACGAATGTTGATTACGTCTTATTGAAAAGGAAGACGCGGATACGACCCATGCACGCCCACCGCCTTTGTTGGACCCTTTTTTCAATCCTTTCATCGACCCTTCCTGAATGGAACGAAACCAGAACAAAAGGGTATTGCCTCCGCCAAAGGCACTAAAGATTCTTTGAAGTATCGGTTCTTTCTGCCCTTTAGAAAACGGGAAACAGGAATTTAGCATTCATTCCCTGGAGAAATAATACGAGTACCTTGACGCGAGTCTGACATGGAATCCGAAGTCTGATTTCAAGCATATCGTATTGAAGTTAACGGAGATCGTTTGTTCGAAGATACTGATCAAGTAGAAAGGAGCTTCCAGCCGCCATCGCGCCACGTCGGTCGGAACAAATTGAAGAAAAGAGTTTGACGATCCTGCGGCTCCCGAAACGAGTGCCCCGAAGATGTCAACGTCTCGACCCAATTTCCACCCCAACCGAGCCCGTCTCCTCTTCCTCAGCTGTTCCGCGAAGTGGTTTACGTGTTCCCCGAAGTTTGCAACACGATGCGACGCATCGGGACACGAACAAAAAAAAGGGAACAAGAGGAGAGAGGAAACGTAGGAGGTGAAAGCGAGACGGAAGCCGATGTAGATGAGACGGAAGAACCTCTCATTAGCAAGGTAGTCCGTGAGGGCAGTGACGTCCGCGTTTCATAACACGTTACGGCAGGCACGCATGTGCACACGCGACCAAGACGACCGCCGCCGTCTTACTTCGCGTGGCTCGTTTGCAAGGTGACACACGCCCACGAGTCGTACGCATGATACAAAAGGGCTGAAATTATCCAGGAAGCGGAGAAACCTATGCTCATCTGTAAATAACGTCTTTCCTCAAGCGGGGGCCACGATAACAAAAGGGGCCCCATCGCATGGGGGCTTAGGTTCGCGTATATTGCCGTAATTTTCACTCCGTGTGGGGGTAGGGGGCACGAAGGAACAGGAATGCTATCCGAACAGTGCTACAATCTTCGCTGAAACGTGTAATCAAACGAACCGCGATGTTCAGGTCAGTGACTGATAGCATCTGGAGTTCTTTTTACACTGTCCAAGTCGTTTACCTACGTCAACGCGGTCTCTGCGTGCTTCTGTCTTTACGAGCTCCTTTCTTCCCTTTTCTTCGGCCGTTCTGCTTTTCTCCTTTTGCGTTCTTCCTGCTCTCCGCGGAGGATCCACCGAGCCGGTTTTGGCTACTGTTCTCGTTACACATCCTCCCGCTGGGAGGGAGACCACTCGCTTGTGCCGTTCATTGATCAAGCCTTGTTGAACCACTTTCGAGGTGCTGTTGCTTATTAAGTGGGGAATCGAAATGGATGAGGGCCGATCGGCGAATGTCTCTCGCAATGACGATCATTACTTATCGATAACAATGAAACGAGCTCCGAGCCGTTCACTCGGCTTATTCAATCAATAACAAACGTTGGTAGTTCGTGTTTTTTGCTGAAAAATGTCGATATCTTTCTACATTTCGTAAAAATCGAATAGTGTATAGGTTTTCTCTGTATAGGTTTTCATTATGCTTTGATTAAGTTGAAGCTTACGTTGAAGGTCTCGTTGAAGATCACGTGAGGGTCAACATATCGCACATCGTTGAATTTGTTTCTTTACGAGCTATGAGACTGTTGTAATGAAAATATATAGTCCCATTTAAAAAAGCTTCGAAATTATTTCGCTATGCTCTTTTTTTCCTATCATAAAAAATCAACGAGGTATTTAAGATGGTCAAGTTAGGTGAAATATCATATATTCTAATTCTAGATAATATTAGATGTATATACCAACATCCTCGACGAAACCCAAACAATTTGCCGTATATTTCCGAGTCATATATTTCTTGTTTCGCGATATTTAAAGGAAAAAGATATTAACGATGAATGAATTCCATATCGTAAAAATTATATTGGATTAATTTAGTTTAAAATAATTGGATATGAAATAACTGATAAAAACTCATTTTTTTTTTAATTTTGACTTACGCTACATTCATAATTATAGGCACGATTGTTGGCAGCCTAAGCAGCCCAATAAATGCCCACTTCCTGAATTTCGCAAGTAGCCATCAGCTTTATAGGTTTACTTCACTTCGCATCAGACGTTGCGAGTTCAAAGTTTTCAATTGATGACATCACGGCTTTACGGTCTGCCGCGCGACATGTGGACAACCTAGCTGTTACGAAAATTGTATTGGCATTAAGTGAGAGAATTACTATGATTTACGACAGTCGATACAACGAAATGGCAGCAGAAACAGGCAGCATCGAGAGTTTATATTATAAAAAAAGAAGCGCAATCGTTTTTAGCGCTGGTTGCACCTTCTGTTCTCTCGAGGGACAGTCAGCTGCTAGAAGCTAGCCTTCTAGGGACTGAAACGTAGATACATACATACGTGTTCATCGTTTCGAACTTTCCGAGATTCCCGTGGCTGATAAGGATCGCAACCGACGAAATAAATCTGCAATTTTTTTGGCTCCCAGTAAAGTATCTTCGCGTTATCGCGGCCATATTATCGTCGCAATTTAGATCCCGCGTTATTGATAACGGGCCCCGGCCCTGATGTCAGTGGAACGTATGTATTATCGTCGCGACACGGTCTATTCGTCAACCAGGCGAATTGTTGTTGTCGTCGATGGTGCCAGAATCTCACTACGACGACGGGTGGGTGAAGGGGTGCCATCGGCTGCGGGTGGAGCGAATAGCCTTAGGGGATGTTGCGCTTCCCCCCTGAATAATACAATATTCAATTTGTATCTAATGAATATAAATTAACGTCTTAACTTACCGATCTGTTCTGTGATGACAAGAAAGAGTTAATATCTAGGTAAATGAATCGTTTCACGGAGGTTGCTGCTAAGCTGGTGATGGATCAAAACTTTGATAAGTGGATCCAGGAAAGCATCAGAACGGGCACTAATCAATTAGCTAATACACTACTAAGGACCTAACCCAGACCCTCATTGCAACAACACTGCAAAATCACTCTTCACCTAAAATTCATCTACATCGACAGTGTTTTGTTTCAACTCTTTGCACTCGAAGCTATTTTAACTCCAGAATTCGAACATTTTGTCTGATCTAGAACTTTTTTGTCACGTTTGACCATTTAGCAATTCATTAAATACAAAGACGTTTAGTAACGTATAAATTGATTTGAATGAAGAATAGTCATTTTTAGTGGCGCCCCATTAATTATTTTTTAAATTTGATCGACAACGAGCGGATGCTTCTATCTTCAACATCGAATTCAACCCGATCACACAAGTTACCACAATATATTGAATGTACAAATTAATTCTAATTTCTTCGTGAATTTCTTGATTATTTACAAACAATGAAAATACATTTTACTGTCGGAAATGATATCTACCACTTTTCACTTTCTCCAATTATGCAAGTGAAAGATTTTTTAAATTAATTTTCAACTGATTGATTGAGGGGATCACAATTAATTTGCATATTCCAGTGACGTTCAAAATTCTCTAGTAAGATACACTTGTCATTAAATATTTGCAAAATGTTTTACCGTGTTCTACAGAGAAGAATAAAAACCTGAGTTTACGCGTTTTGAAATACGAAATGAAAAACTTGATTGACAACAAGCTTTTGCACGTCGTTTTATAATTAACGCGTCTTGTTCTATGAAAACCTTCTGATATGGGATACTGAATCATCAACATGCGCCACGGTAATATTAGTGAAACCCGCGTCCGTGTTCAGGCTGACATATCTGTGACGATCTTTGCACAATTTTCAAGAAACGTAGCACACTCGACACGCCCCCTATCGCAACGTTAATTGTCCCTAGTTAACATCCGATCCGTGTGGACCGTTGCTGCAACGAAACGAAACGGGCCGGGCCGGGACGGGACGGGGGACAGTCTTTCTCTTTCCGTGACTACCTACGCGTAATAATCCTCGTCGTAGGGATTAAAGCCATTAGCACGCTCGACGACGAACGAATGAATTCTCAGGAATTGTTTCACCGTCCACAACGTGTACCCGCCGCGCGGCCTGCCCGTCGTTAATGTCCACCTTGCTCTGTTCGTCCCCGCCACGCTGGAACGGTCCCGTCTTTTGCAAGAATCGGGGACCTGCTAATTGCGATCTTTCTGCGCTAGAACGGTACGCTTATTAATTCCGGCCTGCGATCGCCACGATAATTGTAGGTTCGAGAGCAACAGCTACGCAGAATCGTCGCGCCCACACGACTTCCTCCGTGAACACACGAAAGATTCACTGAACTGTCTTCGCAATGCGTTGGCATCGGTTTCGTTCAAGCTGCCCGTCTCCACGATGATCCGTTGGTTTGCGCAAACAAGTGTCACAGACTCAAAAGCCTTGTGCAAATGTTTTTCCGGTATGTCCCACTACCCCTATAAACCAACCCTTAGGTAAGTACACCTAAAAATTTTTGGCTTCTTTGCCACTGTATTCATTGAAATAAGAACGGGTTCTTTTTTAAATCACGAAAAATAAATTGGGACTTAAAGGATTAACTGAAAAAATTTATAGAGACAATGTATGTTGCAGACGAGTTGCATAGCCCCACGTCGATTACGTTTCGGAATCGATACCGCGTAGAAAACTATTTAGCTCGGGTGCTGGCGGGCAACCGATAACGCGTTAATTAAACATCGGTCGGTGTTTGACGAGTTTAAGTCGCAAGGAATTACAACGGGGAGAGGGAGAGACACATTAATCGAGGCGTGGAGCGTGCACACAGTACGCACGCGATCCCTTCCCCGCAGCCGGCGAATACTTGTGGATTATCCAGCGCGTGAAGAGCAATCGGTCAGCGTCGGGAATCCCTCGAAGCTTTCGGAACACGAACCGATCCGGATGACACATTCGTTTCGATCCCCAATGCCTCGATACCCCTTCTATCACGCTAGTATTTATATTCGAAGCCGTATGATGCGTTTACGGACCCTCGGAAAACCATCCCCGACTAGCCGCGACGGCCACCACCACGAATTATCATCCCCGACAGTTGCATTTCATTTTCCAGGAGCGGCTGCGACACAATCCTTTCGTCCATATGTAGGTTAGTCTGTCGGACAACGACCACGTGCCATGGAAATATGGCGTACACTTTGCGAATTACATCGTCGCCAAGCGCTGCCCACTGAACACATGACGACATAGTCACGAAAAATAACACATTACCATTGCCACGTGCATAGAGGCTGCATTTAGAGGTAATTTCGATGCACCGCGTGACCCCTCTCTCCACTGACTCGATCAAACCAAATACTGCAATTACTTCGAGGTGGTGCGTCAACCCTGTCTGTGTTCGCTTTTCACTTCCCTCAGTTATTTCTTCTGCGCTTGCTGGCTACCCTTTCCAAATTACGCCTTTACACATTTTTCAAAAGCTTCGTTTCTCAGGTGTGACTTATTTCTTCTGCTTTTCGCCACTTTTAAGTAGCTAGAAGACCTAATAATTTTTTGTATCTTCTTTTATCTACTAAATAATAATTACAACACGGTGTTGAAAAATTAAAAGAACAGTGTATTTAGTACACAGAACACACAAAGAAATTCATTCTTATGAGTTTATATTTTCATGCTTTGATATAGTGTTTTATAGTATTATCGCAAACAATACAGAACATTTTATTTTTCAACTTAAGCATGTTGCAACATTTTTATAAGGAAGATGATCAAAAAATATAAATATATGGAGAACCCTAATCGACGAGTCCACCATTGAAATCCTTAATTGTTATATCAAATATATAATAAAATAACGATAATCAAATATATAATAAAAACAACGATTCTGTACCCAATAGATGCTAGAATAGTAAAAACCCTTTTTTTGCGATCGAATCTTGCTTGCAACAATTCTGATTCTCCAAGAAAGACCTACAAAGAGTGGAATGTCTGGAGGGTAATGGTCCCTGTAGAAAACATCCGGACCCGGGTACGAGCAACCGCTATCGGCGCGCCGTGACGATCGTGATCCATTTCCTTGGCCGCAGGGCGTTTATCGTGATCGGTCGGCGGCAGCGTCGTCCGAAACTGCGGTGTTCAGACGTGGAGCAGGATATGGGACAATTACTGGCAAGGGGTTTATCCCGGGTAGGGATTTATCCCGACATCTGGGGGATCGACAATCCTTGAAGGAAAGAGTGGGGTATCATTTCCGAGAAAATTTGGGTTGGTACAACGTCTTGCTCGTGCCAAATCAACCTGCCACATACGGTCGGAGATGTTTCGTGCTACGCGCGCGCCTAGCGGTAGAAAAGGCTTTGGAGCAGTCCTCCCAACGTCCCAAGGTTTATTGGCCTAATTTAAATAACGGCGTACAAGGGGTGCTATCTCATCCCTGCCGCCCCCATCCCACGGGCAAGTTTCCACGGTCGGGTTTCTATTCAGCCGACCGAATCTCGCCGGTCTTTCTCCGGCAGCTTTTTCCTCCCGGAGTCTCGTCGGGGCCTGATGACTGAAGGATTTACGGACTTTTATTGCGCGGCGCATTTATCTCGACCGGGCGCGCTCATGCAAATTAAGATCTCGCTGCTCTCCACGCTCGTAGACACGTTCGCCGCGCATAATACCAGCCTCCCGCCGTTGAAACAGAGAAAAGGAGCTTTTGTCTTAACTCCTCGCGCGACCTCACAACGCACAATGCCCGCCTTTGTCGTCCGGCGCTCTGCCGAACTCATCTCTCCCTCCCTCTCTTCTTCCACGCGATCTTTTCCCTCGTTTCTACATACATTCTCCACCCGCTTCTCCGAATTAGTGTGTTCCTCCACGGTGCAACCGCTGATTTGCACGGCGCGGCGAGAAGTCACTTAGATTCCTTGTTTTTCCTGCGTTCCACTTGGAAACTTCCATACTTAAAAATTTCAGCTGTCGATAACGTGAGTTGCTAGTGTTAAGCCCTTGCGCTAAGAATTTATTTGTTGATCGAAACCATTTAAAAAGAAGATCTAAAATATCTATTCTATGCCTATTGTATTTTCTAATGGCTAAATATTATATACATATTCAGCAGGCTCTGTTCATATTCTGCACCGGGAGTCTGACAACAATGAAATTGCATTTCTTTTTGTTCGAGGAAATTAATTAAGTTTTCACGGTCATCAATTCAGTTCAGATATTCACATTCGGTCCAGTTCTTATTAAGGAGGTCTTATTATGAAGGGATCAGTTGTTTGGTGACATATTTTGTGATGCAAAACAACTAGTTTCAGTTAAAATTTCGATCATCATTCGGTTCATCGGATCATCACCGTGTTTCGGTTTTCAAGAGAAATGGCAAGTTCCGCGCATCAGGCTGAGTGCAAGGCTGGCAAACATCATAATACAGCCGCAATTTTCGGCTTTTTCAGCGAGCCACGTAATAAACCGATTTATACGCGCATTAAAGCCGCGCTTTTTCCTGGGCAGACAGTCACGAATCCTAATTGGATAATTAACTCGAAAACGGGAGCGGAGCTGTTCGCGAATTTGAATTTACCCAAGTAGCCTACTTTCTATAGAATTGCATCGATCGCAATGTGCGTAGAGCCACGCCGTAAAGTTTTATTGTTAGATCCACTCTGATTTAAAGGACAGTTCCCGCGCCTCTCGACAGTTCGCGAGAACGCGACAATTACGGAATTATTGCTCGAGGAAGATCAAACGCACTTGTCTAAAAGCTGAGGGTCCGGGAACCTCAAGGGATGAGTTGAACGGTAAAAACATACATAGCAATCTCAAGATTGCTGCATGCTCAAAGACCGTGGGAGATTGAAGAACGATGACAGCAACGACAGCAACGATTAAACGATCTTTTAGCAACAAAGGTAGAAAACACTTTTTCGGGTAAACGTGATTAGGTGGAAAACATTTGGTGGAAAACACCTTTTCCGGGTAAACGTGATTAGCAGATTTGAAAATCATTTGCATTTTTTTAAACAATCCATATAAAGTTAAACACTCAGGACCACATAGCTCCTTTCGATCAGGTTAATCAACCATCACTCTGCGTAAAGATTAAAAATATAATTTGATATATAAAAATTCTCTAGAAATAAAAATAATATATTTACTAATTTCAATTCTTTTTTGTAAAATATGTCACAGATAGCATCCCTAAGAGAACTTTGGAAATTTTCCATTCGACAACTTTTCGTGTACGTTTTTCTAGTCTGGGGGTGCGTTTACACACCTATACGCAGAGTGGAGGTTATAAATATCTATAAAAAGGTAAAGAAAATGGAAATGAGTTGTGCTCCGTTTTCGTGGCTCATATGCTCCCATTGAGCGATAATTTTCTGTAACTCTGCTGCAAATGGGGTCAACCAACACGGCCATCATCTATTTCGTAGTACTAGTTAAGTTTACGATCGACAGTCGAACTCAGCAGAGAATTCTCCAAGATGGCTTGCCCTCGAACAGATCAGTGTTACCTTCATCTCGTCTTCGCGAGTCTACGGTTGCGAAATTCACGCTCACAGTTTCGCACTTCACGGAACACGGAAGTAAAATTTTACGCGTCTAGCCACCAAGTCGTACTTTTATGACAACATTACTATTTTATATTTTCTTCTTTCGCATCCACGGGCATGATCCTTCTCGCATTCACAACGCGACCGACTTCTCGGATAACTCGATTAATATCATCTGCTACCGGTCACGTATAATTTACTAGTCTTCTAAAGCGCGCAATCAGCACGTTTATGCCCCATGAGGTTTATGCCCCTACTCATGTTTAATTAAATCCTATTGATTCAAGCGTTTAATGAATTTTACCTTATTAACTGTGGAAATATTTCCACGAACATTTAACAAGGATATTGAAACAGTAAAATAAGAGGAGTAAAAGAACCGTTTAAAAATTTGTTTTATTATAATATCTCTTCTGTAGAATGCAACAGATATTTTTTAATAGCTCACGATACTAATGTAACTTCAATACGGGCACCTTAACGCATCGAGGTTTACGCGTGCTAGCGAGGGTCACCGAAGTGACGCGAGTAGTGACCGTGGCACCAATGTTATCAATAGATTTTATTGTTATTAGTTGCTTTTTAAGAGGTTCCTCTGCTATGATCGTTGCCACATTACTGTTACCATATGTTCCAATACTGACTGTGGGAAATGGACCAAAAATTAACGGGTAAACGTCAATTTACGATAATTCTGATGGAGTCGATGAACTCCATTTATTTAAGAATGAAACTATTTTGTACAATGCACAGAACACAGAGTCGGGCAAAATTTTATTCGGACGACGGATAAGAGATAAAGACTATCGAATAAAATTTAATTCGACACTATCCAATTTTTATCAGGATAAAAATTTTTCCGTATAAGATTTTATCATATTCGAACAAGAATTTATTCGTAAAGGAATTATTCATGAATAAAACCGCATATGTATAAAGTTCCCATACAGGAACAGTCATATAATGCAATAAATAACATTTTCTAATAAAAGTTGATTATTTATTTCATGACCACAGTCATTTTTAAGTAGACTAACGGCCATATATATTTTTTTCAACTCGTCATAAGAATTCATGCAATAGAGGGTTAAGTTATGCCTAATTCAATCCTATTTTTTCGCGCTACTTCTCGCACTAAAGGGGTGAAATCAGCCCTTGAAATATTTTCTTTTTCGTGAAGTATCTCAATAAAAAAAAGTTGAAGCGAAAGTTGCATAGTCTTGTTGTGTCTGCTAAACTGTGTAAAAAATTTTTCAAAATTGCATTTCAACCCTTTGTGCTCGAAGCAATTTTAATTCCGAGATCAAGACATATCTTTTACCGTAGAAGATTTTTATTCTATATAATCTTTTTTACACTGTTTATATGAAATTGAACCTGTTTTCTCATACATTTGAATTTTTAGCAATTTCTAGAATACAGAAGACTAGTAATTTAAAACCTGTTTCAAATAACGATATGGCAATTTTGACTGGCGCCTCAGTGTCACCATTCGAGTACAAAGGGTTAAAAGAGGGTCTGCTGTACTTCAAAATCTTAAGATAGCGGTGAATTATTTCAATTGTATTTGCAATTGATTGAATGAACGGCCACCGAATTAGTGACGGCTAATATAATTACAATGACAGTTAGCCAGAGAAGAGTGTTACTACGGGCCGAACAATATTGCCGTTGAATTCGCGGAAACATGACGGACCGTTTGCCTACCGGGCGTAATATTTACGTCGGAGAGGCCACGTGGCCCGTTAGAATCGCGTTGCAAACAGCGTGTCCGCCTCTCGGGCCGCTCGTATTTCAAGGCGATGCCGAAGAAGTTGCATAGAAGGGAGCGATGGTTGCGGACGGCCTCTTATTGCCAGGTTTTTACAGTCGCCGGATAGCTCGGGATCCTCGTTCGAGAACGTAATAATTTACACCGAAAAAGTACACGGCGTTTCACGGCGTGTGCGCGCGCGCGGGACCTAATACAAGCTGTTCGGGGAAGCATTACTTGCTGGAAGCCGGACCCGGCGTAATTTATCGTCGCTCGACGCGGCTTCGCAACCCATCGTTAAATAAAAATCAAACGATCCCTGGACGGATGGTTTCTCCTTTGATCGGCGATGTTGATCGCATGCGATTCGAGCAAATTCACGTAAGAAAAGCTTCAACGAAAGCCAACGGAACATCATCCGGGCTTGTCTTTGATAGATTCAAGGTTTATAATGACTGGAAAAAGACGGTGATCAGCATTATATAACCGGATAGAATATCTAGCTGCCCACTATTTCAGGGTGTTCCCTTTGAAATTACAACAGGACTGGCAAACACACAGCCTGCAGCTACTCTCCAACTATTGTTTCCTTCAAATTCCTGAAAGCGCAACTTGCAGCTATTCCCGAGGCGAGAGGCGATCTTTTATAGCTACTCCAATGCAGACACGTGGCGTGTGTAGAAATGTCAAGTTCGCAGCAACAGTGACATCAGAATGGGCCCAAAAGATCATTAATCACTGCACTGTAGACGACAGACGACTTTTCAGTAGTAGGAAATCCTATTTGCCGATTGGAGGACTAGAAAGTTACGTTCCAGCAAGGTAGCAAACGAACCATAAACGGAGGCTCCTGCGGGGCTGGCTTAAATAGGTTCGTTGAGCTCAAAATCGTCTTCGGCACTGAAAGGTTTTCGAGACTGTCATAAAAGAGGCACTACAATAGCAAAGAATTTGCGCAGCACTTCGAAAGGTATCAGGTTTCTACTGCTATGTCATTTGTTAGCAAGTTCGAACCTCGAACAAATCTTAGTTTATCACCCTGTTGGGTTTACTATTTTATGTTATGTCTAGACATTTTTGCGGAGTCGCCAGATCAGGGGAATTGACACGAATCGAGGGGAAAAGTTGCCCCCTCTCTGCCAGTACAGGATTAGTCATTGACACGTGCACGACAGAGACGAAACGCGTCACGTGACCGGGCCGTGGCGGTAGCGTGGGGGAATAGCGTCGTAAGAGGGGAAGGTAGACTGGGGAGACAATTCTCAATCTGGCGATTTTGCATTTTTGTCGAGTCATTTGGAGAACTTGAAAACTTGATCTTTAACAATATCTTTATATAAAAATGGCAGTATTTATCTGTGATACATGTACATGCACGCAACCTCGTCTTCCACCAAATTCAATATTTCTGTCAAATTTCAATCGTTGTTTTATACAAATGTTGATTTTCTCGCGATATTGTTTCCAATACCCTTTGTGCAATAAAAGACATTTTCGACAAATTTACAGGTGTTAGCATTCTGCTGACAAACGAAATTTAACCCTCTATTGCATTCCGTTCCCAATTGGGAACTTAAATTTCAAATGTTCTATAGTAAATTAAGTAGACAATAAAAGTAGTCATAAAATGCAATAAATAACATTTTCCAATAAAATTTTATTATTTATTTCTTTATTCGATCAGATATTATGATAAGAATCACAAAACGCATGAAGGAATTCAATTTTACTGTTACCATAAAACAGTATACATGTATTATTCACGTTAACTTCATTAAAATTTGTACTGCTTTACGTCACGTAACTTACGTAACCACATTTGTCACAAACGCGTAAGTAAAAATTCATTGCTAAAAACGCCGAACACCCACAATCCAGCGGCAAACACCAGTCATTCTAATGTGGTCAAACCGGACACATTTTATGAAGGAAAACCTTGATAAAACTGAAAAATAGCAGCTCGAATGAAAGGATGAAATACAAGCAGCGACAGGAGATTTCGCTCCGGGATTCCAAAAAAATCTCGCCACTGCAGCAGCAAGATAGATGCGTCGGTATATACGTTGGAAAAAATTTTTTTAAATTCCGCTGGAGGATCAACCCTCTATCCCTCCCTCGGTGCGTCGCGTCGGCTATCGCGCTCGGTAGCCATTCCGGCGCGATACAATTTCATCTGGAACAGAAATTCCGGGGCTGGGAGCGCATGAACGCGAGTCGGGCCGAGCCGTGCCATGCAATCGACATAGTCGCATCATTTCACCCCTTGGGCAGTCGATGGGTCCGGTCCGATTGCTGGCGCGGCGCTGGAAATTCGACAAACATGAGTGCGGTAGTCGCGGCCGAAACGACTTCCGAGGAACGAGAACGGTACGAGTCTGCAGCCGGATATGGATAGGCTGCGCGCCGAATTTCAGAGTGAATAAAGAGCGACTACCCTCGACAATCTCGGCAGCCTTCCCTAGTTTCGAGGCATCGAGCAGAAACGGTTGAGGCTCGGGTTTGGGCATCAGCTCACTGACGGTTCGCGGTTGTTTGTTCGCCGGTCCGCGCCGCGCCGATGCGATGCGATGGTCTGTTCGGCCACGGTGGGTTGGCTGTATCTGCGTCGTCTGGTCATTTCATCAGCGTCGGGCCACGATGACGGCCGATGATGACTTTGATTCGCAAACACGGCCCCCAATTACACAGGGATGCTCTCCGTGCCGGTAGCTGACCGTGCATTAGCTGCACCAACAATGCATTATTCAGTGCATACACGTTCTGTTGACGTATTTGCCTGTTTCGTAATATGATTGCCGCGATATTATTCCGTGTGTGCGCAGCTCACGAGCGCGGTCAGGTCCAAAGCGTCGGGCATAGTTCGAATTTTACAGCTATTGTCCGACAAATATTAATTCGACGTCC
Source organism: Lasioglossum marginatum (assembly GCA_028455795.1). Classification (NCBI taxonomy): domain Eukaryota; kingdom Metazoa; phylum Arthropoda; class Insecta; order Hymenoptera; family Halictidae; genus Lasioglossum; species Lasioglossum marginatum. The sequence continues at coordinate 4,106,454 of CM052272.1, forward strand.
CGATTGGTTCTCGGTCCATTCCAGTTCGAGAGATTGCCTGCCTAAATATCTCTGGTTTACGGCGTTAGATGTTCAACGGTTCGCGACGCCGATCAAAATTCAATTAAACGCGTGCACCCCGCGCCGCGGCGCTGCGACACATGGTCGTGCGCGCATGTTCATATTACATATGTGGTGTGCAGTGGTCAACGCTCCTTTTTTTCCAAGAGGATGCTTCGTACGCGCCGCTCGGACTAGCACCGTGAGAAACGCTCGACGAAAACGACCGGACAATCATCCGTACCGGTTGAAAACAACGGCTGACAGAATTTATATAACGCGCGTACGTATATCGGCGACCGGAGCTGATTACCGTTTCGCACGTATTTGATTCGTGACTGTCCTACAGATGCGCCTGCCTTTATTGTATTTTTGCTGCATGTGCCATTTAGCTTACTATTCTTGGGTGAACTTCCGCGTACCTGTCTTGATTGACGGCGGAGGCGAGCGTGTCTGCCGCCGCAGCCACGCGCGACTCGGCGACTCAATGATTATACACGTCGACGATCAATCGACTCGACACGACGCTCGATCGACTCTTGTTCCTCGTAATACCAACGGAACCATGTCAATATTAATCGAGTCTGATCCTTTCAACGCCATATTTAGCACTCGCCGCCGTCAGCTGCGTGATGTGACTCTGATAGCTTTGTTATTTTGTATCTGCATTAAACCTCGTAACACCGAGCTAATGTCAAATTCGATCCGGAAAGTGTTCGAACTTCAATTTTCTGTATCTCGAAAAATCGTTGATATTTAAGTCACTAGCCCCGTCTCGCGCGTGAATGTGCACACTCGCACACCGCTAGATACATATAGGTACACGAAAATTGCAAGGGTTCGGGCGGGTTCAAACCATTTCTTCCTCCTTTACAACGGCTCCTCAGAACTTAAACTATGATTCTTTTGGCTGTTTTATAAAACAAAAATGGGGAACAAGTTTGCAAGGCTCTCACAGCTGGATTAATCCATGTAAATAGATTTTTTAAAACCACATAAATTCATTCATAATTATTCCCCGCAAAAATCGATACAGCACTGTGATTTCGAAATACACCAAATCACAATAGATGTCCACCCGCCTCCGAGCATCCAAATGTTATCACTCTGGAATGATTGTGGTGGAGTAGACAGCTATTATGACCAACGATGTACATCATACTTGATTTATTGCTGTCAGTCTTGCGACATGGGACACCTGAACTGTTGCACACGATAGTCATACGTTTATCAATTTACACGGTACTGTATTGTTCACCTTCCAATAATATGTTTTTAAGTAAATAATATATTTGTTCACGAAAAATGCTGAATCCTGAAAGCTCGAAGCAATACATATAGTCAAAAAAGATAGCTTTCCTCGTCATGCTCACTTACAGGCGAGGGATTGCACAGCTGAGCTACAGAGTTATGAATGAATAACAATTTTCCTTTTATTTTCACCTGCTGTTCATAAGAAGGTGCATGCAGAGTCGTCAGATCAGAGGAAAAAGTTACCCTCTCTCTATCGGATTAGTCACGTGGCATTGTGACACATGCACAACAAAGACGAAACGCGTCACGTGATCGGGCCGTGTCGGAGGGGGAATAACGTCGTAGAAAGGGAAGGTAGAGTGGGGAGACAAGTCTTAATCTAGCATGTAACTGTGGACTTGAAAGGCTTTTAGAAATTACCAGGTAGCACAATGTAATTTACATGAAGCTAGATTATTTATTTTTGCTCCGGTAAGCATCATTAGCCTAAATAAGAGGTTAGTTGCTGTGACTGCTCTAGTAGCATTTATGGTTGGCCAACGGTGGTTGGTGGTTTTACGTACGATAATACTATGTACATTGACCCAACCACTGCTCACCAACATTTAAATAAGTATAGTACGTCTTACAGACGTTGGAAACGTTGCTACAACTAAAAACTTGTTAATTATTATATTCCAAATTGATTTTTTGTTTTCTTATTTGCGGATATATGCGTGTGAAGCCTTGGAATTTATTTATGTCTTTATTTTTTCAATTTTCCAGGGGCACGGCAAGGGATAGTGCTCATGTAGTATAAGAAAACCCTTTTGGGTTTCTTTAGAATGGGCTTTCGTTTTTTAGATATTTTGATTTTAATTTGTTGACGTACGTTCAGCGGTAGAGCATCAGCTTGCCACAGCAGGCGGTCCGGGTTCAAATCCGACGTGCGTATTAAGTTTTTTTCTTTTTCCCCAATTTTTACCGTGGTATTGGTTATTTATCATATAATGTAAAAATAACCATAAAGGAGAAGATCAGAATAATATGTTAGCGGGCCGTGCGTATTATACTGACATTGGCGTTTGCTAGCCGATATTGCAATGAAGGCCCAACCAAATGCTAACCATAAATGCTATTAGGGTGTTAATATCAGTTTATCTTCGTGTGATAGTCGTTTCGAAGTGTGTCGGGATAACATACATAAATACGCACATGCATTGTACATAACATAGTTCTACGACTCATGTGCCATTCCGTGACCTTCTATCAGCGGAAACTTGAAATGATTGAAGTACGGTCAAACGTAATGGGTCGCCGAGCCGGGTGGACCGTTCCGGTCAAAGGCGGAACAAGCGTCGGCGAATCCCCCACGGAAATCGAAAAGAAATTGAAAAGTGAATATTGCAAATTAGCCGACAATGCCCGGTACGCGAAAGCTTTTACCGTATAAAGCGGCGGCGGCGCGGCGCAGTGAACGCGGTTTAGAATCGAATTCCCGCGACGAACGGAAATCCGCGATCGGGGACCGGGAATAGTTTGCTCGAGTTTTCATTTTCCCGGTAATTACTTTAGAGCCTTCATATGTGGAGAGCGTGGAACGGAACGAAATCCCATGAGACCCGAAATATCGGAGAATTTCCATTGGATGCGAGAGAGATAGAGGGAGATTTCGAGCGGATCCCAGCGAGCGTATAAAATTTCGCGGGCGTGCAACCTCGGGAATCGGTTGCTCTCGTCCACGATACACGTAAATAAACGCGAGAAACGTTAAACAAAAACATCCGACACCATAACCCCGCGGCAAAGGGGTCTGCCCAGGCGCAAATATTTGCATTGCGGAGTGCTGTCCATGGTAATAACAAAGGAAAATAAAGGACGCCTACGGACTTCGATTTGGTTATGCATTCGCGTGACACGTCGGGAATACGCCCTTCCTATTATGGCGTGGCGCCCGCGACACTTTTCGCTCGGGTTTTTAGCGTTGTCGAGCGTGTCACGCGACTTAACAGGTGTAGTGCTGTAGTTCACCGTCGAAGAAGACGCAAGCTTTCCCGCCTGTGCTTCCGAACCTTCGGCAACATTGCCTCTCCTCTTTCCAGTCCATCCTTCTACAAGCCCGCATTTCGTCGAACTTTATTGTGTAGACCTCGGGCAGGCTTTCAGAAAAATGGAACTGCATCGAATCAGTTACTGAAGCTCTTTAGTGCTTGAAGTTATAGACCTTTTATATATTTTCATTATTTCAGAAAGTTTTAATCGAAAGGACTTGTTTATACAGCAGTACCTCGTTAGTTGCATGGTTCAGGACCGAAAATACGTGCAAATATCGAGGTTGTCCAGTGAAAGAGATAACCAATTAACAATAGGTTTGAAGATTGAAGCTTCCCCTTTGAAACAATATAAAAACACATCATGTACGATATCTTCGGGCTGTTTTAGCTTTGAATCTAAACTGTTCTAAGAGGTCGTTGCAAAGGGGAGGCTTTGAAAAGAAGTGTCCAATGTTCCAAGGTTTTAATGTGTCGCATTTTTTAAGAAAAATAAGTATTTAGTTTCCTAGCCGCTACATTACATGAAAATATCGTAAAAGAAAATGAGCCATATTCTTCGAAAGGAGAAGCTTCAAATGAATCTAAATTTATTTCTATACTGCTGTTCTCTATGAAATTGTCACGAGTTAGATATCGATAATTTTTCGGGAATCGGAAATTTAGTGTTGAAAATGTTGAAATACTTCTTGGATGTACTGTACACAGTTTATTCTTTAAGCAAAGAGTCGTTGATTCAAAACACAGACCAAAAACCCGTTTGTACACGCCCGGTAATCGCCAAACGTGGCCGACGTGCGCGAATCGGTCGTCCGCGTCTCGATTCTGAATACTCGTGGTGGCTGCGCGGTCGATTTAAATTAATAAAGCTAATCGAGCCATAATCTATCGGGCGGGGAGCGCCTAAAGCCGCGCACCGGTCCATTGTTCACGGCGCGTTTCGAAATATGCAAATGAACGGGGGATGAAAGCGCCCCGACACTGTCGGCCCGTCATCACTCAGGTGGCCGCGCGCGACGCCATCGTGCTTCCCTGTGTGGACCCGCCGGTGATAATGAAAATGCCGTCATGCCAGCGGGCTCACCGATCATTATGGTCATCAGCTAGATGACCGGCTCGATAGTCGATCAATTAAACGTACGCTGCCGGACTGCGGGCGAAATCGATGACCGTGACTGAGAGACACGGATCAGCCTGAACCTTTCCCGCTCGTTCAAAAGCCTCCCTCGATCTGGATCTCTCGGTCGCCGCGCTTTTCGTTGTAATAATCATGACGATCGAGGACGCCGATAACCATTTACTGCTCCATACATCTTTTGCATATACAGTAAAGACGCGTTATTTCTCAGCGACCGCCTACGCAGAATTTGTCAAGTACCTTCCTCCTCCACTGAGGGGCAACGCCGCAGGGACCACGAAGTTTCGAGCTGCCTCAGTCTCCGAGCAGTATAAATATGTCGCGTAATCTGATCTCGGCTCGGGTATAACGGTGTGAACCACTACTAATCCAATCACAAAACTTCTTTATTTTTCATTATTTTTTTATGGGACTTTCACCTACTTATTTCTGGCATTTTTCTGATTAAAATGACAAAACACGATATAATATCAACTGTATTTAGTGGTTTAATTGACGATGAAAGTTTCGGGCGCAAGGAAGGACAGCGCGATCCGTGTTTGCATGCTGTCCTTTTCTACATTCGACTCCCTTTGTACTTTCGGCGCGGTCGGCGCGGTAGACTTAGACATAAAAAGATAGTGTCCCTACACGCTATTTCTCCATGCAGAATACAGCCGTTTGCGAAATAACGCGACTTTACTGTAGTGCGAAATGACCCACATAAAATTATGAGCTGAGATCTTAAGGAGTGGAAAGGTGAGAGGAGATGATCCTGAATATAAAATTTCAATGGCGGGTCTTTATCAGTTTTTGAGATATATTTTTAATAACAACCCCTGCAGGATAGGGACCATTTGATGCAAAGGACACATCAAAAATTTTTTGCTTTGTAAAAATTGAAGAAGATATTGTTTGGGTCACGCTTAAGTGAAACATCCTGTATGTCCAAATATTACCGTAAGACATTCCTTTTCCTACAGAGACATAATGATTAAGCATTCGAATACTCTCAGTAGCCTCTGGATTTCGAATCGCGAGAATATATTCGAGGCAGGGATGCAAGATCGATCAGGGGAGAAGAAAATTCCAGCGTTCGAGAAACACGATTAAGCACCTAATGAGCAGAGCCATCGAATTCCTTATCGGGCAACAAAATTCGCCATCGAGGGAAGATTCACTCGGGTCCTTGGATCACAATTTACAAGCGGAACGGTGGAACGGTACTCGAATATATTTCCCAAAGCCATCGCGTTTCCGGCAGGCCGAGGGTGGGGAGAGAGAAATAAATTTCCGGGATCGACGACGTTTGCCGCGACGCCGAGGAAAATCGAGTCGGCTAATTGCAGCCGGGAGGATCCCCTGGCTGGAAAATCCTCGGCCACATTCCACGGCGACCTTCCCGACGACGGTCCACGACAGAACGCCCGGAAGACCATCGACGGATGGCGGAATGTAATTTCGTCTTGGCTGAAATTCTGCCGCGAGACGGCTGCCCGCCTTATTGGCCCTTATGTGGCTTGGCTGCCGACTGGCGTACCTATAAAACTTGCTGGCCCATTATTGTGAGCCCTGCCACCTATCCACGTCGAAATGCGCCACGGCTAGCCGGGGACGAGATTCTGTTTCCTTTATGTGCAGCAAAAGAGGAAGAACGGGACGAAAAAATGAGAAAGACGAACCCAACGCCATCGGGGATGGGGGCACCGTACGCGCAGTAGTTTATGAGACGTCGTGACGCGTCGTCGCTTTCATTCCGATATTGAAAATTTATCGCGACGGTTGTCGGTGTAGCATCCCGTGAGGGAACTCCGAGAATCTTTTCCGAGTTGAACGCCTCGCAAATATATACTTTTTTATTATTACCGTCCACCGGACCTTGAAAATGGAATTAACACGCAGCCACTTATTTTGTCAAAATCAAAAGACATCGCAAAAATAGCGAATAATGATAGGACATAATTTAAACTTAGACACCTTTCATAAACAACACTCATCAAATAGAAATATATTCGATGTTTCTAGGTTCAGATAAAATATTGGGTCGTTCGGAAATTCATTTCGTCTTTCGTGTAGAGATGGCATTGCTTCCATTTGTTATTACTAACCTTATTTTAGATCGCAAAATCGTGGTATATCTCGACAGCTGACATTTCGGACGTAATTTCCTACCTTGTAGTGCTTTCTAATCTTTCAAGTATTTTTTTATCATCACATCAAATATGCAAAATCAAAGTACACATTTCCATCACCTTTTGCTTTTTTATTCCCGCAAGGATAAAAATGTAGTGCACGAAAGAAAAAGTTGTGCGCTGTTTAAAGAGAGGATGTACCATCGATTACTATTTTTTTCGCTTTTTTCAACATTTTTTATGCGGTGCATATTTCATTTCAAATAAAGTCGTAAAAAGTCATGTAACTCAATATTTTGCTAATAAAAAACAGAAATTCTACGAGCATGGGATCTTTAAGTTGCCTGAAAAATCGCAAGAGGAGAATGGTAAAAAATTGGCTTCCATTTCCTCTTAAGAAAACGAAACGACTTTCCGAACGATCCAATATTATTTTCGGAGGGAAATAAAACTAGCAGGAACGTAGAATTACAGTAGAGCCTCGCTTGTTGCACGAAACGTGACTAAGAATGCCTGCAAAAAGCGAGCTTGTGTTCAGAATCGCCAGATGAGGGGAGGAAGCACGAATTGGGGGGAATACAGGTATCCTCTCTCTCTGCAAGTACCGGATTAGTCACATGACATTGTGACTCATCCACGACAGAGACGTAACGCGTCAAGCGTGGGGGAATAGCCTCGTAGAAGGGGAAGCGTAGAGTGGGATACAAGTCTTAATCTGGTGACACTGTGACCAATATTCGTAACAATATTTAAGTGTTTCCAAAATGATACTTTCTTTATTAGTACGGGCACTTAAAGGAATATGCTGATCTAAAATTATCCAGATATTTTCAACGGGATTGAAATCTCGAGATTGTGGTGGGCACTCAAGTTTTTAAATTCTTCCTTCCTCAAATAAAATTTAAGTGTGCTTGGGATCGATATTTAAATAAAAGACAAATGACCCACATCAATTCTATTATTTTTACTCATCTTTGTAATTATGTAACTATGTAGTGTTATGAAACTATGTAGTGGTTAATATTCTTAAAATGCAAAATATTTTAAACTTTCATTCCAAAAATGGATTATTAATGCATTATAATGACTGTTATCAACATTTGCAAAACCATCTAGTGCTAAAGTTACTATTACTCGTATACAAGAATTCCAATTTTAAAGTTTCTTTTGTCCGCCACTGCACGTTTGGAATATTGTGTACACTGCGGAACAAGAACGAGAGAATTTCTGACAAGTATAAACTGCGTTGCCTCGGTCGATGCGGTGGTTTAAAAAATGTTCGCGAGATGTTTTGCTCCGGCTGGTTTTCATGATCGTTTTGCGCTTTTTCTGGGCCCGACAGATAGTCGCCACACTCTCTGCGCCGCTCCTTCAATGATATAATGGAAGATCGAATATTGAGGAACCACGTTTTTGTTCGGGTAGCAGCGAATCAAAATTTTTGGTAAAAAAAGATAATGGTCCCGGGACCGATCAGCGAGAGAGGCCTTCGTGACGGCTGGAAACTCGTTCGGTGGCTACGCCAATGACGCGTAGCCCAGTAGCAGGTCCCCATCCCACACCTGCAGGTCAGCCCTTGCCTCTCATTATCCCAACCTGATCTTTCGGAAGATATACTCGGACTTTCGTTATTTATCGTGCGGGCAACGATCAGAATTTCTAAGGACTTATTTTTGAAGCGCTTCCCTCTCCTTCTCTACCTTCTTCTCTTTCTATCTCGATCTCACGCACGTTAATACACACACGAGATCTTTTCTAATGTAAATTTCTGTCCCGGGATATCCTCTTTTTTTTCTTGTTCCTCCGCTTCAAGTTCACACTGATCTCGATCTGAGTCCTATTATTGAAAAACCAGAACGCTAACGCGTTTCTAATCGCTGTAATATTCAATTTCTTGGTACATTAAATTTCACCACCATCAATTTAACACGCAGTGAATATTACAAATTGCCGTACACTTTATTCACCATTGAAAAGTGACCGAACTATTTACGACTAATTTTATGTTTTTAATCCTTTCATTTGTCACATATTGTGTATACTATTTTACAATCCGGACTCTCTTAATATCCGCACAGTCTTTCATCACTATACGGTGGATTTTATGCATTTATGATAAATCTCCTATCGAACATATTAAGAAAGGAAATAAATTTCTATTTCCATCCAGTTTGTTGCAATTCAGGTAGAACATTTTTATTTTGCATAAATATAATATAATATAATAAATAAGTTATACTTTCTTTTCTTTCTATGAAATTCTGAATGATAAAGTATTTCTAATCACTATAACCACAAAATACATAGTAGTGCAAGGGGTTAATATACTGTTTTCTTAATTTTGTGTGTGAAGACATGAAGTTATACAGTATTGAAAATGTATAGGAGTTTGTTAGTAGATATCTCTTATTTTTAAATAATTTATTTTCAGAAAGACTGAATACTTGATGGGGGCGAAAATGGGGCTCCTTTTCCTCTAACAGTTGCTTGATCCAGACTTGACTGAGATTCATACGATCTAAAAGAGTTTAAGAAGTAATGTCTGTGATAAGTTTCAACTCTGCAGTTTTTATTACAATGTTTAAATTACTTTGATTTTGTGAAATTTTTTGGGGTGGTTGTCAGAATTTTTAAAAAATTGGGATGAAGACGAAATTGCTTTTATCAATTATAAGGTTCCTTGTGGTAGAAATAAAATAAAAAACATTGCAAAATCTGTCAGTTTAGACGTCTCTTTGTATTAAGTAAATGTGCACACGCTTTGAAAAAATACCGGTCCTCACTACTTTATTCAATTTTTGCGACGCTAGACGACTAGTTGGATGTCTCGGAAACAGTTTTCGAATCCATGGGATTGCATAACACAATTGGTTCAATTTTCACGACTGGCTAATCTGTGTCCGATGATCTATACGGTCCCGTTCCTTTTTTCTTTTTTTTTGGTTTGCGGCTGGAGAAACTTTTTCGTCGAGGTTTAAAGGAATTTCTATTTTGGTCCGAGCCTCGAGTATCTTTCTCTAGAAGAAGATAGAAGCAGGAGAAACGGCTCGAAGCTTGCGTCAAGGCTGTAGAATGCATTACAGAGCGCGACAGTTTATTATCGCACATGTGGGTTTAGTCTGAGAGTTGTCTCCAACTCGGAAAGTAAGTCGGCAAAGAAGCTTTCTCAGTTTCACGTTCAACCGATTTTCTACGCGGGGCGGCCGTCGCGTAAAATGAGTTTCTTCTGACCACGCTGAGAAACGAGGACAGAATGAAGATGAAAACGAGTCCGGATTTGATCCGCCATAGTCGAATCCACGCTCTTGTTTACTTCGTATTTTCGCGCGAATTCTTTGTTGTAGTAGAGGAGACCGAGGCTAAAAGTTCCAATTTTGAAGAAACATAAAATGACGCAGAAATAGAATAGATATTCTCATCTTTAACAAGTAATTTATTGTAAACTTTTATTTTAAAATTCTAACAATTAAAATAGGTTTTTTTATATTTTCTCATTTATTTGTCGTTGACCGCAGCGGAACTTTTTTCCCCATTGTGGGGCAAGTTGTTCTTCCATTCAAGCAAGTGATACAAAAGAATAAAATTTGCTAATAATTGGAATAATGAGAATTTGAAATATGCATTTTGTAGAATTAATAATGAGACAATTATGTATAGATTATTATGTAGATAATTGGGTACCCATTTTCAATTTCCTTTTAACATTTATTTAATATTTTTATTGACAAATAGCAATTTTCATGTTTCTGGATGGTCAGTAGACAGCGGATCTTTATGCAAATTAAACATTGATTGTATTAATTGCAAGATACAGAAGCTGTATATGTAGACATTTAGTTCTTGACTGAGCAGCTATAATCACATGAAAGTGATACAGCCTGCATTTTTAAATTCTTCAAATTTAGAAAGTTATTCATTTTTTACTGTCACTCTATGTCGTTCTTAGAATAAAAATAGATATTTATTTAAATTTGTTAAATTAGTAACTAAGTATAACTAATACAACTAATATAACTACTTAATAAGTAACTAATATAACTAAAATATGAGAAATAAAAATACTTTCAAAGAGTTTTTAAGTGCCCGGCGCGGCGGTGGAACAAGTTGATACACTTTGTAAATATATTATAGCTATATATTATACTTATTTTTCTAAAAGTTTCACTTGCAACATCCAAAATATATTGTCACATACTTTTGTTAACGTAACTGATTCAAACGAAAATTGCAGAAATGAAAAATTAAAAAAAAATATATAAAAAAACTTTTTAAAAACCAGGCTTATATTAAAGTGCACTAAAAAGGAGAAAATAATTTTTTTAGACATTAGCGACAATAAATAAAAGCGTGGAGCGC